>JARJRE010000734.1:0-35711 GCA_030783385.1 Akanthomyces dipterigenus | reverse complement strand
TTATTATTACTGATATATAATAACTAAACTTAAAGGATTGAAAAGCCTTATACTATTCTACTACTAAAGTATATAGGGTTATCGACTGATTTATAGATGAGTTATTATACCATCTCCACATTAGTTATTATATTGGTGGGCAAGGTCTAGGGTAGTGCCAGACAAGACCCGGAATCTAAACGGCGATGCATCTACTATACAGGTTATCATACACCCATCAAAGCGCTCGTCACATCTATTTCTTCATCTCCATCGAGTAATACAGCTATTATACGCCGCTTATACAGTTTTCGTACCCCTCCCACGCCTCAGCCCTCTACTCCTCGGCAGAAGGGTGTGCTCTCGCGGCAGCGACCGGACAACTCTCGCCAACAAATGAAGCCACAAGCTGCGCATTCACCTGATAACAATACACGTCCCTGTACGTCCCCGCAATCGCCTTGGGCGGCGTGCTCAGCAGCGGCTGGCTGTACAGCGTGACATTGCCGACGGCCATTTTCGGGTCCGCAAACGTCTCGTTGAAGAAGAGCGTCTGGCGCTGGCAGCGCCCATTGTCGAGCAGCTGCGGGTTGTTGAGCAGCGCGTCAAAGGTGCGCGCCGAGTACGGCGACGCCGACGTGAGCGAGTAGACGAGGTCCAGGGCCTCGGCGACGACGCCGGGCCCGGAGAGCGGGTTGGGCAGCAGAAAGGGCTTGACCTGGAAGCTGGACAGGCCGCCGGGCAGGCTCTGCACGGCGGCCGTGTCGGGCACCATCTCCGCCGGCGCAATCACCGTGCCCTCGAAGAGCGGGATGGCCCCGACGACGGCCGGCACCAGCGCCGCCAGGTCGTTGCCTTTGGTGCCTCCAATGTAAAAGTTGACGGGCACGTTGACGGGCGTCTTGCCGTCCTTGGTGACGTCGGCAAAGGGGACGAGAATGGCGGCCTGCATGAGAGAAGGAATCTGGAGCGGGACCAGGTTCAGCGCCGTCATGCGAATGTCGTTTTGGTAGCCGCCTTCCACTATCAGAGGGTGCATGCCCGCCGGAAACGCGGGAAGGATGTCGGCCGGCACATCGAGAGGCTGATACCCTTTTGTAATTTTCGGAATGACGGATTTGGGGACGGGAAGGATGCAGTAGGTGCTGTTGGTAGAGGTCGTCCTGTTGGCTGGATTGTAGACTGCGAGTGTGTTTGGGCCGGCCTGCGCGTTCGCAAGCGGCGACAAGGCTGCCACCGCAACAGCGAGAGAGAGATGGATATGCATGATAGGCCGTGCTATAATAGAACCCACTTTGGTCGTTCTTGTCTGTGTAACTTTGGATGGAAAACGTTTCGGTCGGGGCAGGCTGCTGAGGGCCAAGGGATGGTCTGGTGCAACACACGCTCTACTCCTTTATAGCTCCGGCGCGGTAGAATGTAGCACCGCGCAATCCTGTTCAAGACTAGCCATGTCTAAGATCAAGCTTCGGATACATAATAGGGTGTTTGCCAATCTATCCTAGGCCGCTGATCAGGCTACAGCCTGATTTGGCCAACGAATAAGCAAGCACAATGGAAGTCTCGCAAGGGATGTGCGACCAGGCGCGGCAACGCTGTGATCCGAAGACGAGTCCATCTAGATGGGTCTCTCCACGTCTTGGAAAACTGCCAACGGACACAATTGTCCGGCACGAGGCAAGTATTCAGCATCCAACACAGTCACAACGTAACCAGGGCAGCAACCTATATCTTGCATTGGGCATGAAATGATATATATCCTGTGCTTTGATGCCTCTCTGGACTCAAGCGTCGCGCTCTGCAAATTACCCAATCTATGTGAAAGCAGGGGGACCCCTGTTGCAGTCGGGCAGGAATATGACAGATCGACAAGCAGAGTTTATACGTACGTACGGGAGGACAAATCAGACCACTAGCACAAGCAAGCAGACGTAACCTTTTACAAGCGCCGATATCAAGCTACGATGGGAAGGATTCTCTGCAGAATAGACTGGCGATATCATATGGGCCAAAGAAGCTCGTTATATGTATTTCATATTTTTTTGGTGGCCATTGAGATTCAAAATCAGCCTCTTTCTTTCGGGCATACG
Organism: Akanthomyces dipterigenus; assembly: GCA_030783385.1. Taxonomy (NCBI): domain Eukaryota; kingdom Fungi; phylum Ascomycota; class Sordariomycetes; order Hypocreales; family Cordycipitaceae; genus Akanthomyces; species Akanthomyces dipterigenus. The sequence continues at coordinate 33,642 of JARJRE010000734.1, read as the reverse complement.
TAGTACAGATGTTTCGCCCCCTTCTTGGGGGCCTGACCCCTGGGCCTCGTCGCTATGATTCGTAAAAATCGTATTCGATGTCGGACCTTGTACCGCCACCGAAATTTTGTCTCGGGTGTGGCTGCTGCCGGGCATGGATCGAGCCAATCGGGCAATCGCTTTGATCGCCACGGCAGTTCAAAAGACGCACGTGCATCTAGATTACAGGACGAACAATTAAGTTCCCGCATCGATCGAAATACTTTTTAGTCGTGCATATTTTCCCTTTTCGGTGAGCAAAGCCCAGAGCGAGTCAACTGGGTACTACGACGCGCGCTTGCCATGGTACTGGACCTGCATAGCCATCAGCACTCAATTTAAAGTCAGCGAGTTGCCACGTGCAACAAACGATCACGCAGTAGACTTATTGCTTCAGAAAACTATACATTTGTCGTAATCGTAGATAGTTAGGTGGGCTCCGCGCAGTCAGAGAATGCCTCGACTCTTTTACACCGCGGTAATCAAAGGATCGTTCCACCAGTTGCTGGCAACTTGACATGTAGTTTTTACACCGACAGTGTAGACCTTGTTCGAAGAGGTAGTCGCCATAAAAGGCCCCTCACTCGTCAGCCTTGAATCTATGTACTAGTTCCGTAATCTTGGGCACCAGCTCAACGACACGAAACGGTTTGGGCATCACATCGTCCTAACAAATCATCAGTACACGAGCATCGCCTACACAATTGCGGAATAAACTCACCACGCCAGCGACTTTGGCATTTTCAATCTGCTCCGGTCGCGCATAGGCCGTGACAGCAATGATGGGCAGGTGCTTGGTAATCATCCCCGTAGCCTCCAGCTCTCTGATTCTGCGCGAGCATGCCAGGCCATCCATGACGGGCATCTCAATGTCCATGAGAATCACAGACAGAGCCGTGCCGCTCTCCTCGTTGCCGTGCCAGGCGCTCGACTTTTCCAGCACCTCGAGTGCCTGCTTCCCATGGTTCGCCGTGTGCACAATGTGTCCCGCGTTGAGAAGCTGACGCTTCAGCACTCGCTGGTTGATCAGGTTGTCCTCTACAATCAGGATGCTGTACAGGGCGGCGCCGGTCGCAGGGGCGGCAACGGCGCTGTGAGAACTCTGCCGAGGTTGAACAGACGGTTCTAGTTTCGACAGCCGCGCAGGACTGGGTGTTTGGGTCAGCAGCTTTCGGCACTTGATGTAAAAGAAGAAACGGCTGCCGCTACCATTGTTGGAGCAAACGCCGATTTCGCCTCCCATCATGTCAACCAAGAGCCGCGATATGAACAAGCCAAGACCAGAGCCTCCATACTGAACATGGGTTCGAGGCGAGGATTGCTGGAAACGTTGGAAAAGCACCTTGAGGTCCTCTTCATCAAGGCCTGGTCCGCTGTCCTGCACTGTAAAGTAAAGGCATATCCAACCATCACCTTGTGTCTGTTGACCCCCGCGATGGGTTTCAGTGCTGTCACTGGAATGGACGACCTTTGCGGGAAGGTAGGAGTGTTCAGCTGAGAGCAAGCCCTGGCTGTCGTGCCCCGCGCCAACCGTGACAATAATCGTTCGCTGTGTACAACCCTTGGTGAATTTGATGGCGTTTGTCAAGAGGTTTATGAGCACTTGTTGGAGTCTCGATGGGTCAAGACTGACAGCATCTATGCCATGCTGGGAGTAGCTCTCGTCAATGACCAGGGTTAGTTTAATGTCATCGGCGTTGGACTCTGGCTCAAACATTGTCAAGACGCGCTTGACGACCCGAATGGGCTGAACCGAAACAGGATTGATCGTCATGAGCTTGGAGTCGAGCTTGGAGAGCGTCAAAATGTCGTCCACTATGCGCTTCTGGTGGCTCGCACAGAGGTTGATGGTTTTGGCCGCGTCTGCGTTGTCGTGGAGTAAATCTTTGACCTTGCTGATCTCGTCATATTCGGCAAAATTGGTCGCCGTCTTGACTATTTGATCCGCACACTGCAAGATTGCCGATAATGGATTCCGCATCTCGTGGCTTGTAATGTCGATAAAGTTTTCCTGCTGACGCTTGAGCTCTAGAGCTTCTTCGCGACGCTTGCTCTGGATATTTTCGGCCTCCTTTTGGGCTGAAATATCAGTGATGCTGCCAAAGATGCTTCGGATATTGCCCTCGTTGTCCTTTTCGGGGAAAGCACTCATAAGCACCCAAGTGTCCACAGACTCGTCTTGAACGGGGGATCCGAAGCGAAATTCGGCAGAAATGGTGACCTTTTGCGTTAGGAGCTTATCCCAGGCACTTTCCACGACAGGCTTGTCCGCCTGCTCAATGTTGTCCATCCACTTGTCCTCGGCTCCGCTGATACGAGCCTGGCGTGACACTTTCCACCACATGCCGTTGCAGAACGTGAGGGAGCCTTGTGAATTGGCAATGAAGATGCCGACGGGTGCATACTCGGCCATGCGCGCGAATTTGTACTCGCTCTCAACGGCCTCCTGTGTGCGTTGACGCAGCTGCAAGGACAGCTGTTGACGATCAAGAGCAGCGAGTCGAGCCTCGCGTTCACTGCGCTTTACTTGATCCTCAAAAAGCAGGACAGAGGCAAGGGACGTGCCCAGCTGTCTCATCAGCAGCTGGACAAAAAGTTCATAGGCAGAGTCGTACGGCCGCCTGGGGTTTGCGCCAAGGACGATGAAGCCTCGTGATTGTGGATGGTCGTAGTGCTGGGAATTCGGTGTCATCGGAGTGACGGCGAAAACGACAACGGTCCCGCTAGGCTCACCGAATCCCAGCCATTGGAGACCGTCTATGAGATGTGCCGGCAGCGTGCCATCAGTGTTGGAAAGAACGATGGGGTTGCCGTTACTGGCTACGGACTGCCGCATGTAGGGAGCGAAGCCTTCAAAGCCAGCAGCATCCATGTTATGGGGGGCTGACGGATGGCCGTCCGGAACTCCCAAGCTGCCTTCAAGGGTGAAGAGAGGTGCCGCGAGGGAGCAGTTGGATTGGAAGGAGGAGCCGTCACTATTATCCTCGGTATTGGAGTAGAGAAGACAAAAGGGAAAGTCGGCTTCATTCTTGGCCATGCCTTGGAGGGCCAGGACCCAAAACTCACCCAGTGTCTTGGCCGTGGCTGTGTGTTCCCCGATTTCTTGTAGCGTTTGCAGACGCCTCTCATTGACAACTTGCTGCGTCGTCTCAAAGGCGGCATTGAAGATGCCAGCCACTTGGCCGTTTGAGCCCAGCAGGGGGACCAGCGACCACGAGAAAAAGGTCTCCTCGAGGAACCCTTCCCGCAGTATGAAGAGACGATCATTATGCTTCATGGTGGAGTGGGCGCCATCCCAGGCAGCCAGCATGATGGGCTCGATGAGATGCCAGATCTCGGCCCAGCCTTTGGCGTAGGGCGTCCCGAGCAGCTGAGGGTGCTTGCCGCCAGCCAGATCGACATACGGCTCGTTGTAAATTGTCACAAACTCTGGGCCCCAGTATATGGCGGCAGGATACGGCGTTCTGATGAGCATATCGGAGGCGGCGCGTAGATCCCAGTGCCAGCTTCCAATGGGACCCAAGGGTGTAGCAGACCAATCCATCAGCCTAAGAAGCCAGACGTGATTAGACGTGGCATCCGTCAGCGGCATTTCCGTCCAGTTGACGCCCCAGTCGACACGCAGGTTACCGCCAGGGAGCCAGAGTACGGGAGTTTTGAGATCCTCTGCTGATTTGGTCCGCGTCATCTGCCTGCCGTAATCCGCACGACCAGAAGAGCGCGGCCTGCGGACAACGGACGACCCACGGCGAAGCCTGGGCTGGGACATGCTCGTGTCATACGACCGCCTTTTCCTCTCGGTGAACAAGTCGGCATCGGTGTCGCCAGGACCATCGTCAGTACCGTCGGCGCTGAGGAGGCAGAAAGCCTGGTCGAGTTGGACACGAGTCCACTTGTAGCCGGCAAAGCGCTGGGTAGCAGATGCAGGCTTCGACAGTATGGCAGCTTCATCGCGGCGAACAGCCCAAGCCGCAAACTCTGCGGCATCGACATCGTGCTGTACTGCATCACGGGAATCGAAGAGGGCCTGTAGTCGTTGATGCAAGGGCGCCAGTTGGACAAGGCTGGGATTGGCGTAGCATGTGCTCGTGCGCAAAGCCGGGGTATCATCCTCTTGGGGCGCAATCGCGTTCAAGGCGACGACGAGGGTCGGGCGAGGGTCGCGCTCGAGAAGCTGGGTGACGGTATAGCCATGGAGGGCGGAGGCATTGTTGTCGGTGTTTTGCGGGCGGCCATTGGGAACCGGATCGAGGCGCTGCATAGTCCTTACATTGCCGGCGGCGCTACTGCACGCGATTTGCAGAGGTCCGTCGAATCGTCTCGAGTCGGCGGCTTGCGAAGCAGGTCAGGTCAGACGTTGTAGGATTGCGCCAACAGTCGCCACATGTCGTTCGAGGGAAAAACATGCGCTACCTAGGGGCCGTGGTCTAGACCGTCTGCTGGGGTTGCGACGAGGAGATGGTCTAACGGTAGGTCCCGCTTGCTGCCACCAAGTATCACGCTACAAGGCCCAAGTCTAGGGTACACGTGCTACGCCACTTTAACATGCCGTATGGTAGTTGTCTATGAGGATCAAAGTTGTAATGCTGTTCAACTTGTCTGGTCATGTCAAAGCATTCCCGTAGCCATCATTCCGCTGGTAATGTCGTTGACCCGCGTAGAATTTGAGCAACATTGAGAAAGCGCGTAATTAGTTACCGTTGGCGCAATGGAATTTGGCATAATTTAGTCTGATTCAAGACTTCATACCTTGTGGCATTTCCACGCTAGCAATTGTTCCAAAGTCTCTCTGCAGGCTTACTTATCGTAGTCATCTTTAACGCAGCATCTTTAGCTTTGAGTCGTGCATATAGGTTTGAAGCGGCCTCGCATAGCCATCGGCAGCCTCTACGACCGAGTCCTGCGGGCGTCTTTTTTTTTTTTTTTTTTGGATAAATCTTCTGATTGCTTTCGTCGTCCAGCATAAAGCAGGCCAGACTCAAAGAATAGCCGCTGGCCCACCAATCAACGCTTGCAACCTTGGTCTCATGACAAAACTGGCGATTGGTGGCTCAATGCTGCTGTAGAGATGGCCATTTCTGTGTCTTGGCTGAAACTGGGACGTTGCGACAACTTGATCAAGGCAGTTGGGGAGATGTCGCGTCTCTCAACAAGCTTGTGGTCAAAGGACGACTTGCTTTGCGTCCATGCCGCCAACGCCCATGAACACATTACAGGGCGCCGGACTCTCCAAGTTCCAACCAGGTTTACCAGCGAGCCTAGAGTCAGTCCGCCTTGCTAACAGTATGCAAGTCTGAGAAGCGTCCTGTTTTTAGCGGCGACGTCCAGGCTGCGCGCCGCTTGCTAGTGTCTTTTGTTTTCCGAGCGCCAGAAGCAACAGAAGATGATTAGATTGGAGTTGCACTTTTGATGCAGATTACATTCTGACTAAAAAGGAATGCGAGATCCCAGTGTAGGCCTGGAAACCCGACAATACTTCCATCGAACCGGACAGCGCAAAGCCCCAACGTTTCGACACCTACAGCTTTACATACTTGCCCATGATTTTCCGTTCAAATACGTTGGTCCAAGTGACTTTCTCATCGAAAGCTCTTGGTGATGTTTCGGTCATCACAGGGCCTCTGCCGCGCGAGTGCTGCGGATGGAAGCGTCATCGCCCCGAGCCAACCGCATGCGGTGACCCGAGTCGCACCGTCGCGCCTGTGACTCTGGGGAAACTAGTCGATCAACGGCCTGGCACCAGCCCATGTGAAGATGCCAATCGCTTTCCGTACCCAAAAGCCGTTTAAACGTGCTAAACTGCTCCTTGACCCCGCTGTTGCTGGCCGAGGCTACAAGCCGTGTGCGCGCCGAGCATTTTTCCTCGGGACACTGCCCCGTCTGAGCGCCGCGTCCCCCGGAGGTTGGGCGCGGGTCCGTCACTGAGAGTTTGCCCGAGATCCGTTCTTGATAAATATCGGCAGCGCACCACGATGGCGACCGAGAACTCAGGCACAGTCGTTTCCACCTCTCACTCGTACACGTCCCACCTCCCTGACAACATGGCACCGTCACCGTACCAGCATGTGGCGTACGACGCGCCCCTATCCTTCCCGGAGCCGACCTGGCTCTGGCGCCGGTACAAGTGCTTCTGGGAGGGCACCATCAGCAAGACCATTGCCGAGCACGAGGTCCCGCGCAAGAACCTGAGCGGCAAATGGATCGTCATCTCGGGCGCCAACAGCGGCATCGGCGAGCAGGCCGCGCTGCACTTTGCGCAGTGCGGCGCCAACCTCGTGCTGGCCTGCCGCGTGACGCCCGCCGAGAAGCACCCGGGCGCCGTCGCGGACCACTGCAGGGCGCTCGCGCGCGCCGCCGGCCACGACAAGAGCACGGTTGAGTGGTGGGAGATTGACATGGGCAAGCTCCAGACCGTCGACGCCTTTGCCCAGCGCTGGCTGGCCACGGGCCGCCCGCTCGACGTGCTGTGCAACAATGCCGGCATGGGCACCAACCCGGGCGGCCTCGCCAGGCACGTCCGCAGCGAGGACGGCTTCGAGCTCGTCCACCAGGTCAACTTTCTGTCCCACGTCCTGCTCACGCTGCGTCTGCTGCCGTCGCTCGCGCGGGCCGAGGCGCCGCGCGTCGTGTGCACCACGTCGTGCATGACCTACATTGGCGTGTACGACCTCGACAACTTCAACGGCGCCGGCTGCCAGGGCGTGCAAATGTACAACAACAACAAGCTGTACTTTCAGTGCTGGCTGACCGAGATGCACGCGCGGCTGCTGCGCACCGAAACGTACCGCCACGTCACCATCAACGGCGTGCACCCGGGCTACGTCAACAGCGGCATCTGGTCCTTCAAGGCCGGCGACGGCTTCCTCGGCTGGATCAGCGTCGCGCTCAGCTTCGTCCTGCAGTTCTTTGCGAGCCTCTTTGCCATCAACACCAAGCAAGGGTCGTACTGCATCACGCATGCGGCGACCAGCACAGACGCAGGGCCCGACCCCAAGGTGCAGGGCGTGGGTGAGGCTGGCGGTAAAGGCGGCGGCCGCTACTTTAACCGCATCTGGGAAGCCAAGAACATGCCTCATGCGCAGGACCCTGATGCGAGACTGCGCGTGTGGAGGAAGGTGGATGATGAGCTGGAGCTGACCAAGAAGGGTCTCTTGAGCTGGACGGATTAATGAGACCTTGTGCGACTTGCTAGATTGCAGATGTACCTAGAATTGATAGACGGCGCAATTGGATATATTCTCGAAAAAAAAATGGGTGAGCTGAATATCTACGCTGTCAAGGTTCCGCCAGGCTCTCGCACACAAGTCTTTGACACTTTGACTGTGACAGTTGATATCCGGCACAGCCTGTTGCTAGAACGCAATAACAAGCGCGTGGTTTCGGCTTTGGCATACGCACAAATGCCGTCATTCAGGAAGAATACCCTGTATACACCACGGCAAATATCACAAAAGCCACTCAAGGACTCAATCCACTTAAGATCTTCACGACGGTGGTTGGGTGGCGTCAATTTACATTGGGGCAAACTGAAGTCGTGATGTAATATCTACACGGACATCTCTCTACAGCAGGGCTGTTCTAAACATATAAATGGCAAAATTCCTCTTGTACGCTTTCTGTCTCCAGAAAAAAAAAGCCCTACACAAAAAGGCATTGTTTCGCCGCTACAATGGCCCCCCATCTGCCACCGTCACGGACCGTTGCGCTCCTCGCCCGACAAGCCTCTGCCGCAACCGCCACCGTCACCGTCACCAGCACCCCCGCGAGCGGCAGCCAGGGAGGTGGTGGCGGCGGCGGCTCGTCGAACCTGACGGGCGGCGCCATTGCCGGCATCGTCATTGGCTCCGTCGTCGGCATCCTCCTCCTCATCTGGATCGTCCGCTCGTGCTTCAACCTCGGCGGTCCCACGCCCACGCCCGAGATGGACCCGTGGTACGGGCGCCACGAGCCAAAGCACCACCATCACCGCCATCACCGCCACCGGAGACCGCGCAGCAGCCGGCGCTCGCGCTCGTCGAGCCTGACGCTGCCCCCGCCGCCGGTGGTGGTGCGGGAGACGAGATCGCGCGGTCGCAGGCCGAGTGGAAGCCGAAATGTTTATATCTGAGGAAAGACCAAAGACTCAATGACTGATTCGTTCCTCGTGTTATTTTGTCATCACTATATACTACCGTGTTTGCTTTGCGTGTTTGGGAAACGGGAAGTGATTAGGGAGTTGGAGGACAAGGTGTCGCGCACATTACGGATCATGACCAATAATGACTATGAAGAATTCCATCACAATGCGAAAGCGGGCAATGTAGTTAGATTTTGTTTACAAATTCCCAAAGCGTCTGTTGGAACAGTTGGGGCTCTTCGGAAGGTGGACTATGGCCCGAGTTTTCAAATATCGCGAGGACGCTGCCATCAATACCCTCATGAATCTCTTGCGAATCCTCCACCGGCGCAATAGGATCATGCCTACCCACGACAACGAGCGTCGGCACCTTGATCTCATGCAGCCGGGCGCGAACGTCGAATCGCGGCACGCTGTAACTGAATGCCGCATTGTGCGTCTCGTAATGATGGTGCCTCTTGGCGTCCTCGAGGCTTCGGTCGTCCGCCGCAGGTACAGCAGCCTGCTTCTGCTTCCTGGCCGTGTAGATGGGGAGCATGTCGGCGAGGCCCGTCTCCAGGTCGTGGTTGTCGCGCAAGCTGCCCGACCAGATCCGCACCTGCTGAGCCGCATCCGTCGTGATTTCCATTGACCTCGCAATATTGTTCATGGCACGGAGGGTGCCGCGGAAGCCAAAAGCCCAGGTATCGCGCAGGATCAGGGCCGAGACGTGGTCAGGGTGCGCGAGGGTATACCCCAGGGCCACGAAACCACCGTATGAGCCTCCCGCAAGAATGATTTTCTCTTCGCCTGCCCATTGTCTAAATTTAAAGAATAATCATCAGCCATCATATTTGCAGTTCAATCATCTCACAACGACATTTACCGAATTTCGTCGAGGTCGGCAATCCAGCGATCATCTGTAAATGGCGTCTTGAGGTCGCTCTCACCACTACCGCGCGCATCATACACCAAAACACGAAAGCGACTGGCCAGGAAGCCGAATGAGTTTCCCAGCTCAACATGGCTTGATAGTCCGGGAGCGCCATGAAGCGCCATGAGGAGCGGCTTGCTGCTGTCCGCGCTGTCGTCGAGCAGTTGCACCAGGACTTTGGCGCCGTCGCTGAGCGTGACAGTGGACTGCTTAGCCATGTTATGTGACACGATTCTGCAGATTTTCGAATCAAATATATTGAAAACGATAGCAGCATGCCTAGTTTGTTCTCTGGTAATTTCGTATTGATAATGCCAATACTAAGTAGCTTAGTAATGTTTCAAGGCGTGCTTCCAACGAGGCTTGTCCGCCTGCAATAGCGCCAATCTTCTCTCCGCAGATTCCAAGCCACCGTTCAAGATCGTGCCCTCAAATTGACAAGAGACAAGCTTGAGCACTTGGGCAGGTATATTTCTCGAGTTCTGTAGGTAGAAAAGAGGATTTTCTGGTGATTATTTAACAATAGGAAGAGAACATATAATAAACTAGCAGAGAGGCTGAAGAAAGAGGGTGAGAGAAGAGGGTAAGACGGAATTATACCTAGGTGTATGGATAACCTCGCGCTACAAAGCATCTCACCAACTCTACGCCTTTTACCCCTAAACGCATCCTACTCTAGTTTCATCCGCGTATATTGTATAAGCCGTACCCTACTCAGGAAGACGCACTTTGATGCATGTGTGCTCAAGAGGCAGGGTGGTTCCAGCAAGTCCACTCACTCCTAGAGTATTTCGTTTACTCTTAAGCAAGTTTTACGCTCAGGAAACAGGAGAGGAAGCGCGAGAAAAGGGGAGGAAAATAATAACAATGCTTGTGATGGGCAGTTACTCCAGATGGCAATCAGTTGTCATAGGACGGTGGACTCGGCTCCGCGGGCGTATCATCAGACAATTTCAGCATGAAGATTGTATTGACCTACTCGCTCATCTTCTCCCATGCAGAATAAAAGGCTCCCACATCGAAACTCTTTCCGTTACCCAAGGCATGGTGTCGGCTCATCAAAGCAATCGTCCCAGGCCGTTTTACCCGATTCCCAGAAAGCATAAAGCTTTCCTATACATATAATTGGGCTGCAGCGTGTAACTGGATTGCGCCATATCCCAAGTATCGAGTCTGCTACAAACTGGCGGTCGTCGACGCTGCCGTCGCCGCCAAGAGACACGCCGGCAACAAGCAGGGGCCAGAGCAGATCAAGGCGGCTCTCGAACGAACCTCGACATGGATACATCAAGTCTAAAAGTTTGCGCCGATGCGAGATACGCACACTGCCAAAAGCGGACGTCTGCGGCATGCGCTCATAGCTGCCCGCCTCTGGCCAAGCAAGAACGGCCGACCGAGGCAAAGAGAGAATGCCGTAGAGCATTGTCGCTTCTTGGAAGATGCGTGCGCTGGCAGTCACCTCCTCTACTTTCTGATGCTTCATTTGATCGGCCCACTCTGCACCATCAAAAGCAACAATGCCGTTGAAGAGGTCTCGCACGGCTAGTTTCATACTTGAGTCTGTGCAGGCACTCTCGGCTGCGTAGCTTCGTAGCTGTGATGTATTTTTGACGGCAATCAAGAGCGACGCCGGAACACAGAAGCTCTGATTACCAAAGGTACCAGCAAGTTTTGTTATATCGTCGTCTGTGTAGGCCTCGAAACCGCGCAGCTGCATAGTCGCGGGGCTAGTTGTGTCAAAGCCAATACCCATACTAGCAGGGAAGTTTTGGCAGTCAGTGTAATCTGCCAGCGTATTGGATGAGGGGAGCCACACTGCAGTGTACTTACTTCAACATCCCCCACTGGGTTGTATTTAGGTGATGGCTATTGTCTCGCATCAAAGCTCGTACGCCACCCAGGTGCTGAACCAAAGCAAGGTAGCCGAGCATGTGGAGACGCCATGCTGAGGCGTTCACCGCCAGGTCATAGAATACTAGATTATATGTGCGTCGAAGAAGCAGCTCCTTATTACTTTGGCATGTCATGTCGCCATTTATACCTTCATTGACCAAGCCGAGCAAACAAGCCATCTGACGTCTATAAGCGGCCCAAGCTCCGCTGGTGGAAGGGTCATGATCCTCGCTGACCATCCTGCCCCAGGCTCTGTGAGTGGCATTCAGGCGATGAGTGCTGACTCTCATTAAGAGGCTCCAGCCAGATGGACCATTCCAAGCTGGGACAAGCGCTTGCTTGGGCAGAGCTTGCCCTTTGATCCAGGGCTGAACATACTCGAAAACTGACGTTCAAAAGTAGCCATGTCAGACTTGAGAGGTGAAAATGAAATACCAGACAAAGGTGCGATATCAAGGTCAGCGGGGTAACGCACAGTATCGGGTCGCCTCGATCAGCTCCCAGTGCGGCGGCTCGGGCTCAACATTGTGGCATCGCTGAGCGATACCTCGCCGAACACACCCTGGCATGATCGGCTGATCTCCCGTCTCGCTGTCTTGCATAGGCAAGGAAAGGATGGGTCGATGTGAGGGTTGCGCGTCAACGGTGTAGCCGCGGCACTGGAAGCCACTCTTGGTGCAGCGATGACACGCTGGCCTGCCCTCATCACACTTTACGTGACGAGCGCTACAAGGAACATAGGATCCTCCACGTTAGTGAATGATGACTCCCGAGGGCATACGATCTCAAGGAGTTGGGACAATACACGAACCGGCAGGTCAGGCAGCCCGTCCGGGCTCTGGTTGCCCATCGTCTCGTGCGCTTCGTGGTTTGTTCCTTGCCTACACCGTGGCCGCCAATCTCAGTGGGGTTACGGTGGTGAGATCCGGGTCGAACGGCGAACGCCATCGCGGCCAGGCCGCTGCACGCGTGTCTGGCGGTGTTCTGAGGTTGGGGGCTGGAATCTGTACGGGAAGCGTTTCAATGGGGACGGGTGGTACTTCCAGCTGTTGGCGACTTTGCCAAGGCTGCGGGGTAACATCCGTCGCGTTTTGATTTGGCCGTCATGCCACGCACCGCTATCCCTGACTCCGTTATCTGATTCTCCTTCCCAAGTCACTTCGCGGCGGCCACCCAGCTGACCCGAGCCAAGTACCTAATCCACCTTAAGAAAAGTACATCTTTTTGCAAAGGATAGTCAAGTATTATTCATCTTGACTTTGACCTGCAGTTTCATTCTTATCTCCTTGTACCCCCTTTTATATGTGGTCAACGAAAACGCCACAATATGCATCCCTGCAACCCACGGGCTCCTGGTAGCGAATTTCGCACCGAATTTGTCAAGCACATTCACTTATATGTTCACGTTCTAGTTGATGAGCCCAGCAACCATCACACACCAGCCAACCAATAAGGAAAGGGACACCAGCTTACAAATGGATAAACCTCAGTCCTCGCCTTGTTGGGTTGAGCTTGAGACGCTTTACTCAACCACCACTCTACATCACTAACGTAGCTCCTGGCGTCTTGTTCCACGGCCGGCCTAAATCTAGTAAGATTCACAATAAATCTACATAGTTCAGAGAGATCGGACGCTTTTTTAAGGATATGGTCACATAAGCGGAGTATGTGCCGTTTGCTTATATAACGCTCAAACTCATCAAGCTACTGCAGAGAAAGTAAGGAGAAATAGGCCTAGCAGAAGCCTATTTCATATATAAGTACTATGCTTCTATGGCTCCTAAAATTGGCAAAAGGCTGCCCAAGCCATGAGTGGGTGCCTTGGGCAGTTACCTCTGGCCCAGCAAAGAATAAAGGTGGCTTGCTAGACAGACTGAGAACATAAGAACTTTTTGCTATTTTATATATTCTTCTTTTAAGACATTGCATGCGATCGCGCGTAATAAAGACTTATGGGTAGGCAATGCTACCTAAGTTAGTGCGTGGTACCTTGGCAGTCGCTGGCTACTATCGCGGTCTTCCCATCAGCCCCCACTCCCGCGACAATCAAGAGGAATCTTTCTAAAGACATAATTCTAGTGGTCGCTTAAATATTGGTTGCCTCGAGCCATCCCGACGCCTTCATTCTTACTTTCGTGTTTTGCTTGTGCTAGAGCCACCACGCTCGGCCTGTCCTGGGTCTTACCCTGTACTGTGGCTCCGGTGCAGGTTTTCCTCTATTGCAAAAGTTATCGGTAAAACTCAGTACTAGTAATGAATCTAATTGCTCCTCATCTGCTTAATTAGAGAGCTGTGATAGTTATAATTTCATAACTAATTACAGGCCGGCGACACATGTTGGAAATTAGGATTACAGCACCACCTGCGCAGTCCTAGTGGGCATGACTCGACGATGTTGAGAAGCAACAGCAGTCTTTCCACTGTTTCTGTGAAGCAAGAAAACGGAGAAACTTCTTTTTTTTTGTGAAAATAAGAGCAAGGTATTTAGAATGCATCAAGTATTGTATCCCGTTCTGCAGCCAACTTTCTCAGGCCAATCGGCGGCTGCCAGGCGGCAGAGCACGGTACCATCGATTGTCCAATTTCCCGTCCCGGGGCTGGCCAAGAAGTGGACTCTACCTCCCTTTTGCACTTCCATCATCTTCGGGGTTATAGAAAGTTGCCGACCACATCTCGTTGTAGTCAAGACTTCGCTATAGAGCGTTGCTCTCTTTTTGAAAAGGTATCAAGAAAAGCTGGTCAGCCTACAAATCGACCTGGGCCGCATGGTACTACCGAGTGCTTGTACTCGGTATAGAAAGAGGTGACCATGAATCACGACCGAGCGATTATGACCTTGACCTATCCTCCGGCTTGGACGAGCCACCAGACTCTTGGTGCAGGGGATGCAATGAAGAACCTGACGATTGCTATTGCGACTACGAGAGCGAGCGGTCCTATCAAGAGTCCGATGCTGATTGCTATTATGAGATGAAGGAGGAACGAAACGCAAGGAAACGTGAACTTTGGCACGCCAGAGAAGACGAACGTCTCGAGGAACAGGAGCAAATACGACAGAACGAGGCTAAAATAGAGGCCAAGAGAGTTGCTCGGCATACGGCCGGGAAGCCCGACGGGCGAAAGAGTCTTCCCTCATGGTATCATAGGGTAACTGCTCTCCGCGCAAAGCGGGCAAAACGCGGATACGGACTTGATAGCACCCCGGGCTCGTGGGACTACGAAGGCGATCTCTCTGACCTGGGCGAACCGGGAAACAGAAAGGGCTGTGACTGCTCCTATGACGAGGAGTATGACTCCGATTGGAATGAGTGCGGCTGTGAGACCGATCGGTCGTACGATAGCTCTGATGCAGATCTCTACTATGAAATGAAAAGAGAGCGAGAAAACTTCAAAAAGGACATGAAGGAGACCCAAGCTGAGGCAGCCGACCTGCAGAAAGACGTGCTTGCCGCACAAGCAAAAATCGTGACAGAGGTGAAAGCGGCGTATGCAGCGGTGCGGTCGGCTTCTGCCCAGAAAGAAGCCGAAGCCCGGCCGACGCTCAAGATGAAGCGGCAGGAGACTTTTTATCTGTATTCCATCGACTACGCGACACACTGCTTTGACGCAGAGCGCTGGGGGAGCATGCTCCTCCAGTTTCACCACCCGGCCGATTTTGACGACCCTACCAAGTACGACACGTTCGGCACGATTGACAGCGCCGCCGTTGCGGCGCGTGCCAAGTCCAGTAGTAGGCTGCGAACGGGCGACGTGTATTTCAACTCGAGGGACGGCGGCGGCTTTGCGGATTTTAAGCTTCCAAAACGAGCGGGACGCAAGAAGCACGTCGTTAAGAGCGACAACGGAAAGCACAGATGCACATTGCAATTCATCAACAATCACTACGTGATCATGACGGTACCTCAGAAATTTGCGGCGGGCAAAATGCCAGTGTCGGCATCAGCGCCGGACAAGTTTAAGTTTTACGGCATTCGCGGGGACATTGAGATGAAAAGCAGGAGAGGTAGGTTTTAAAGTTGACAAGACTCCAAGCGGCCGAGTCACTATAATCTTGTGCAGCGTCAAAGTTTTAAATGTGAGCTAGTCCGGTATCAAAAATTGCGCCATTGTGATAATCAGCGCCGAGCACAAAAGTGACAATGTTTGGCGAAGTGACTTGTAAGAGCTGGTTGCCCAAAAAGGAAACCACTTTACGCGAGACGCGTCTCGACGCGCTCCACCAAAGAAAGCTCCAACAGCTGCCAGCTAGCAGCTTGCAACGCCATTCCTGCGCAAGCGACAAACCATCTCGAATAAGCAGGCCAACAGACCCAAAGCACTGCGTCGGCGCAATTGGCTGCAGTCACAGTCAGCCATGAACCACCACAGCAATGGTGCCGACGAGGGCCCTCCCGCCAAGCGCCCGCCAAGCTCTGAGCCTCTCGACACAACCATCCCCCCCCCCTCCGAGGACGTCTCCATGATGAATAGCCACAACATAGCCACGGATACCCAAACCATCGGAGAAGCTACCGCCACATCAGCTCCCGAGTCCACACCCGTCGTCACGCCCCGAAAACGCGGCCGGCCCCCGAAGCAAACACCGACAAAATCACCCGCCACCCCATCAACCTCGGCGCCGCCCAACACCACACACCTCACGCCGCTCAAGGCCGCTGGGCCCAATGCCACCACCCCCGGCCGCAACGCCGCCGACCGCTCCGCGCGGCGCAAGACGGCGCGCAGCCTGCTCGAGCACGCGACCGGCGACGGCCCTAGCGACAACGACGCCGGCGCCTCGGACGAGGACGAGGATCTCGCGCGGGCCATCTTTGGCGACACCTCGGACGAGGACGACGACGACCTCCACGACGGCTTGTCCGACGGCGACAGTCTGCTTCCTGATGACGCCGCCGCCGCCGCAGCGGCATCAACACCCACAAAGCCCAAACGACGGCCCCGGAAGCGCGCCAAGTCGCCGACGCCGCCGCGCGACCTCCCCCCGCAGGAGATGTACTTTTTCCACAACAAGCCCGGCCGGCCCAAGACGTCTGACAATACCCTCGCCGGCCTGCGTCTGCTCACGCACGATGAGTACTTTGACGTCATCGGGAAGAAGAGCGCCCTCACGCAGCGCCACGCCAAGGACGTCGAGTATCTCGAGTCGCTGCACGCCGAGTCGTTTGCGCAGTGGGCGCTGGAGCTCGCGCAGGGCTTCAGCCTGTGCCTCTACGGCTTCGGCTCCAAGCGGAACCTCCTCCAAAACTTTGCCGCACACCTCTACCGCCTCGCGCCCGAGAGCCCGATTGTCGTCGTCAACGGCTACGCGCCCACGACCAGTATCCGCGAGATCTTGGCCTGCGTCGCGCGCGCCGTCCTGCCCGCCACAAAGAAGAGCCTCCCCTCCACGCAGCCCCTCGCCATGGCGCAGTCCATCCTCGCCCACCTCTCCTCCTCCTCCCCCGCCTCCGTCACCATCCTCGTGCACTCCATCGACGCCTCCCCCCTCCGCCGCGCCGCCACCTCGGCCTACCCCGTCCTCGCCACCCTCGCCGCACACCCCCACGTGCACCTGCTCTGCTCCGCCGACGCGCCCGACTTTCCGCTCCTCTGGGACGTGGGCGTCCGCTCCGCGTTCAACTTTCTCTTCCACGATGCCACCACGTTTGCGCCGCTGGCCGTGGAGCTCGACGCCGTCGACGAGGTGCACGAGCTGCTCGGCCGGAAGGCGCACCGCGTGCACGGCCGCGAGGGCGTGGCCTTTGTGCTCAAGAGCCTGCCCGAGAATGCCAAGAACTTGTTCCGGCTGCTGGTCGGCGAGGTGCTCATTGCACTGGACGAGGATGCCGGGGCCGCTGACGAGGGGAGCACGGGTGTGGAATACAGAATGATGTATAATAAAGCCGTCGAGGAATTTGTGTGCAGTTCGGAAATGGCGTTTCGTACCCTTCTCAAAGAGTATGTCTCTCATCACCCTTTTCTAATCGTTTGGCTTATAAATGCTAATTTGTGGTTATAGATTCCATGATCATCAAATCATCACCAGCCGCAAAGACGCGTTAGGCACAGAACTATTGAGCCTACCGTTTAGACGGGAGGAGCTAGAGGCCATCTTGGAGGATCTCATGGCATAATGTGTGCTCAATCATCTACATGGGCGTTTCGGAGGAAACACTTTCCCGAGGAAAGCATCTGGAAAAGTACTTGGCGATTATCTCAAGGCTGCTATGCTATGAGAACTAGACGCAGCAATTCTGTAATTTGTATTATGTACATTTATTTGCTGCGTTATGATGATGGTGCTTACACCAGTCTCGGCGTCGTTTCCCCTCCCGCTGCTGTAGATGCTTGCTCTTGTGCTGAGTTTATACTCCCAAGCTTTTCACACAGGTCCACAAAACAACAGGCACAATAACATTGTCATTGCCTCCCGTCAGGACCGCCTCCGTGACACTCGCCAGCGACGCACACACGCCCGCGTTCCTCGCCGCCACCAGCACCCCCAGCGGCTCATCTGCCGTCGGCCAGCCACCGACCCTCAACCACACGCTCGCAAAGCTCAGCCCCGCAAAGACGGCCACCGCAAACGCGACGCTGCCCTCGAGGCTCTTGCCGCCGCCCCAGAGCCACTTGCGGTGCCCGTAGCGACGGCCGATGAGGCTGGCCGCGGCATCCCCGAGGCCGACGCAGATGACGCCCGCCACCATGCTCGCGTCGCGCGACGGCGTTTCCCAGCCCTTGGCGTAGCCCTCGCCGACGCGGCCAATCGTGGCCAGGGCCAGCCAGAGCGGGATGGCGCAGCCAATGAGCAAGAAAATGTGCGAGATGACGACGGGGCCGCGAAAGTCGCGGCCATCGACGTATGGCGCCAGGAACGAGGCAATGGGCTTGGAGAGCGGCGGCAGCTGGCTGGCGCGCAGCAGGTCGAGGATCAGGAAGACGGCGAGGATCAGGCCTAGCGCCAGCGCGGCGTACGTCGGGTCCACGTACAGCGCAGGCAGAAACATGCCCACCATCATAAAGTGAAAGACTTTGCGTCGCGTGTCGACCTCGTACGTGTTCTTGAGCTGGAAGACGACGAGCAGACCGGCAAAGAGGATGACGAGCCAGTAGCCGCTGAGGAGGAGGCGGGTCGTGGCAGCGCCAAAGTGCTGTAGGCGCAGCGTCTCGACCCAGCCGAGGCCCGCCACCGCCGCGTCTGGCGTGTTGGTGTGGTTGGGGGGCAGGCAGATCCATCGCTCCAGGTTTGCCGTCACGACCTGCAAGCGGAACCAAGGCACGTCGCCAAAGAGGTAGCCGAGTGCCCAGCCGATAGGTTCTTGGCCCAACAGTGCATGGCGCGCGACATAGGTACGAACACCCACTAGGATGAGTAGGATAATGCAGGCATACACGTAGGCGGCGTATGCCCATTTTCGAATGATTGCTTGCTCGTAGGTGAGTTTGAGAAAGGGCCGTACAGAGAGCGAGGTGGCACGTTTGCGTCGGCCAGATGGCGTGAGCCCGCTGGAGCGACGCGCCGGCTTATCTGGCGTGGGCAACGTGTGTCGCCGCGAGATGCCCTCGATGACATCCTCGTCAGAGTTGGTGGTGGCAGTGGCTGTGCCAAGTTCTGCACCGGGCCATGCCGACATGGGACCTAGCGTGCGAACTCTGGCAGGTGTGCGAAAGGCTGGGCCGTTCTCTGCCTCGTCGTTGGATGAGCATGCGGTCGAGTAGGCAGGGTCCTCAGGCTGCAAGCCGCGCAGCTCTGCTCGCAGTCTTCGAATCGAGAGCAGACGTAGCAGTGACTTCCATATGGGCGACTTTTGGCCGCTTGGCAGTCTGCGGAAGCGCCACTTGGGGACTCTAGCCAGCGCGATGCCCCAACGTATGACTGCGCCGCAGAGAAAAAGAACGCCGAGACCACCGCCCCAGAGGAGGGCCTTCAGGATCTGGATTTGTGGCGACCTGCCAAGGACAAGTACATTAATGAGAGCAATGGAGAGCAGCTGCAGCTCGGCTGTCAGCAGACTGGTGGTCGTCAGGCAATGCAAGACCAGACACAGAGTTCTGTGCAAGGGATAGAGCAGGACAATAGCCTCTGCCGAGAGGGGTAGGTTAGCAGAATCTTGATGAAGATGTCTGTTGGAGGCATTCCCCCACAGCAGAGGGAGACATGTCATTGCCCATTGTAGAGTGTCGTAGGACGCGGCGTGCTCGAGTTTCGGAAAAAGCTGTTGTGGGAAAGCGCTGATGCTGAGAATCAAATTCGGCAGAAGGACGGCCACGTTATCGACAGAAATTAAAAGAGATACCAGCATTGTTGTAGCTGGCGGGTATAATAGGGGCGCAGGATCGAAATTGGCCGGTATCGTGAGTGGCAGCCATCGCGAGGGGCTTCGTTTGCGATAGGACCATAGGAGGATTCGAAGAGGGAACACGGCAGCGAGTGTGGTGACGAGGCCAAGAAAGAGCTTGAAATCTGGGCATATCGTCAGTAGAGGCGTGGTCAAAAGGTTTTCGGTACTCCTCACCCTTGTTCCATTTCTGATATATAGGCGCCACGTGCGAGTTGGTGGTGACGAACGCGCCAAGCAGGGCTATGATGCCTCCCTCTGTGAGGCGGCGCACGACATTACGATATCGCCGGAGAGGGCTGAGTAGTATATTCCCCGAAGGCGGTGCTTTGAGTGCAGAATCGCTTCCCAGCAAGGGCTTCTGCTCCTCCTCTATGATCGACGGCGAGACGGGCGTCGCCGTGCCAGACAGCACCTCGTTGCGGCCCCGCAGCCCCTTGTGCGGTTTCGCCTTGGGCGCCGGCAGGCCGCGCAGGAAATGCTCGTCATCGGCCTCGGTGCCGCTGTCACTGACAGGTGTCGAGTCTTTGGGGAATGCGGACGCTCGTATGGGCGACAGCTGTCCATGCCGTGTCGTCTTGGAGGAGCTGCCTGCGCTGGGCGGCGCCAGGAGGTCGTAGTCACTGGGGATCTCGTTGTGGCCGCGGTGATAGGGGTGCGGTGAGCGACTTAGCGCGCGTAGGTGTATGTGCTCGTCGAATTCGACGCCGCCGAGCAGCGCTTTGGAGTTGGGCTCGCCCATGGCGGATGGCGGCGCATTGAACGGGGGTCTGTCCGAAGGGTCGACGTGCTTGAGCTCAGCTGTTGTCGCGCGTAGTCTGATTGATGATGGGCCTCGGTTCCAGTTCCACTTTCTGACGGGACGTCAATTGCGCTCAGTATGCGCTTTGATCAATAGAGAAACGTCTTCGTTTCGGCCATAGGTAGTCTCGCAAGAAGGACGTAGGTTCAGAGGGAAAAACGAGATTGGAGCGTCACATGAAAGCGGCGCGGTCTGGGTAAGGGCTCGCAAAAAAGCGCTGTGATAGCGCGGGCGCCTGTCGGAGCCACCAGGCCACGCACGTCTACCTAGCAGCGGTTGGACTATTATCACGTGAACAGATGTATGGACACGAGCATTTTGGTAGAACTATAGTAGATGCGCGTTATCATCCTGCCGAATTTCGAAGCTCAAGATATTATCTGCCAAAGTGACATTGGATTTGTTGTGCAAGCTGATGCGTCGACTGATAACTACTGTCAACGCTCAAAAGATGCTACATCAGAGCAAGGCGAAGCTTTGGTGGAGCAGTGGATCTCGAACCAGCATCATTGCGGCCCACCAACCGGAAAGAGGCGCATTTGTTTTTGTGGTCTGGCAGGAAAGCGGATCGTCAGTCGGGAGATTTTTTGTGATAGCCTGTGTCGAGATCAAGACTTGTAAATAACGGCCGGCTGGGTCGGCAGCGCGCCCAAGTGATGGTGGCAGAGATCAAGGTCTCTCGCATATCAAGGGCAATAAATAAATTGGGAGTATTGTTGTCGGGACAAACCTTCCGCCAATGCAATATTTAACCTGTAAGCAGAATGTCAATGAAGAAATCATGACAGGCTGTGCTGCACGACGGAAGCAGCTGAATAACGGGCCGGGGCCAGTGTGCAGCATGCAGTGACATTAAGTTTCATGATATATGGGCGTCTCTTTATCAGTTTGTCGTCAGAAATCACCGGTTCAATGCGTCAATGCCATGCATGGCATAGCACACAACGCGAAATGTTTCCTAGGCCTTTCCCGCCTAAAGCTGGTCTATTGTAATTTGTACATGCTGCGCAGTAGGCAGCTGAATTGCATAATTGGGCAAGGACGCGTGCCAGGGTAACTTAGAAATGGATGGTCAACTACGTGTCCGTGGTAGTGTGGAACATGGCTCTACGGGGCGATGGGCCGTTTCGCTTTGCGAGCCCACATTGGCGTAGATTGGTGGGCTGTGGAAGCTGGTACGCCCTGTCAGAGAATGTCTCACCAGCCACCGGATTTTTCAACGATCTCTGTGCGCGCACGGCAACAAAACGTGTCAGACTGGTGAAAGTTGAAGTTGGTGACTGGTCGTTGACGAAAGGTCATTGAAAACGCGGGGACAGACAGAGGATGCACTGCCGGCATGGAATTAGACAAAGTGCCGACTTATTTACAGCTAGTGCGTGGTGGTTTACAATTTACAGGCAATAATTGGCTGCAGCGAGCCAGCCGTCGCTGCGCCGCAAGTGATGCTATTGATAGAGCGGGCTGAGCCAGCCAAATCACGAAAAGCTAGAGCAGAGCCTCACGCGCAGAGGCCAATTGGTGGAAGAGGATCGGGCCAGGACAGTGCAGCAGCCCGTGGGCACCGCAATAAGCCATTATACCGTACTCCGTCTGCTCTTTTTATACGGAAATCTCGGCTGATGGAATGCGCCTGCTGGCCGAGACAAAGTTTAGCAGCGCCGTCCATGCGACCGCGGAAGCCATGACACCAATGGGGAGTGGGCGGGCACTGTGCGGGTTGGGCTGAGACAGATGGGAGCTGGAGGAAGAAGCGAGCTGGAACTGTTGTTATGCGCGCTTTGATGCCGACGATGGCTTTAATGCAGGCAGATTACTGAGGCCAGCAGATGTTTCTTGAGCTATAATTGGAGTCCAGTGCGAAGAAGTCGAGATACAATGGTGACAGCCCGACGGCCAGGGAACAGCGCAACGATGAAGACAAAGACTGAGACCGCTGCTAAATAGCGCGCCTCAACGTGCCCACGGATCGCTAGCGCATCGGGTTATGATGGCCCGGATGGCTGTGACGGAAACAGGGCGGTTGCAAGGTTTGGTCGTCCGCTTGGCAAAATCATTCTGCTTTGCTTTTTACCGTACAAGGCCTCCTCGAATTGGAGGCCTTCTTCAATGTAGCATCTTTCTACTTAGTAGCCACATTTACAAACGCGCTGATCTAATTAACCCTCTGCCAAGTGAATCCTCCGCGGCACACGGGAATAAAGTAAGAACAAAAAGGATTCATGGTCGCTCGTTGGAGACCGCAGCGCCGGGTGAGGTTTCATGGATGATGGGCTATTTTAGCTTGCAACGCTAGCGGGAAGAGAGGTTGGAGAGTTTTCTGCTGTCTCGTATTCTTCCAAGGCAAAGGCTGGCTTGGCTTACGCTGGGCAGTCCCACCCACCGGCTGAGCGGCGTAGTTGGTGCGGTGAAAGGGAGAGCAGGCTGCCGGGGTCGAAGCTGGCTGCGCGCCGGCTCACTGGCTCCGGGCTGCTAGCGCCGCTATTCACAGGCGTGCAGCCCCCAAAAATAGCGCGTCGGGCCCAGCGACCACCGCTGCAAGACGCTGTAACTGCTCCTCGGCCTGAAGTTGTAGGTGGGTTGCTCAGATATGTGAATCTCATCCACACCCATGGCATTGTTTAACAATACGAAAAATACCAGGCCTGTCGTCTGCCATTAGCCTCGTCTGCATTTGAGGCTTTCTTTTTTTCTTACGCAGCCCACGTGTAATTCAATTCTCCTTTCTCTTCTGCTTCTCTTTGACATAAACCTGACCGTGTGGCGCCTCCAGCTCCTCGCTTTCATCTATCCATCTATCCATCTATCCATCCATACATCCATCCAGTTCAATCACACAACTGCCACCACCTCGGTATCTCGTCCTCCCGTCCACAAACTTTGCGCCTCCTAGCCTCCCAAGCTAAACACCTCACCACCTCGTGTAAGAGGCTCCAGTCGACGCAACACGGCCCCTCCGCGCAGCAAGAAAAAGCCGGCTGCCCCATCGTCCTAGCCAAGCTGACCCGTTGCCACCTGCATGCGAGAGCGGAGCATCTCGACCTGCCACCCAGACCCAGCCCGTCGTGCCCGTCTCTGCAAACGCATCATACCTCGCCTTGCTTTCTGCCTGCATTTCTGCCGTCTGCATCGCGCTACTTCTCTTCACCCATCTCCTCTTGATTCTTCATTAGTTTTGTCAACCTCCTCTCTTGTTACTCTATCATCCTTCCCCGCCAATCATCCTCTCCCATCCGGCCAAGACTTGCAGGAAACTCAACCCTCCCCCACAAGGACACGCTCTGATAAGCTCACCACTCGTACATCAAACGCCTCGTTTTCCTTGTGCCCTGCAGCTCCGTTGCCCACATTTTGCCGTCTCGTGTCTACCAAGTTCATACCAAGACAAACACGCCTTTTAGCTTTGTGCTCTGCAACCCACCTAGCTTTGTCGTCATTCAAAACCTAGCTCGCTAGCCATCTGGGATCGCACGAGCTATACACACACCACTGCACATCATCTGCAAGCCAAACCTACCTGTCTCTGTCTGAAGCAAGCCGAAACTTATTGGGGCCGCTTTTTTTCCCTGTCCGCCCTGCTTCTTCTATACCCTCCTTCTTGAACCTCTTTGACCTCTTCTTCCTCTTCTTTTTCTTTTCTGCATTATATATCCAGAAATGTCCTCCGACATGCAACACGACTCCACGCTGGAGGCCGGACTACTGAGAAAGCAGCAGCAGGAAGAAGCAAAGACTCAACATTCTGGAAGAGGTTTTGGAGACCGAACCCTTGGATACTCGGATACGATTCCCGGACAGCGGGAGCAGAGCAAAATGTCAACTCTTCGTCGTTTTCTCGTCATTGCCTTCATCGGCCTGGTGGCCATGATGGGCTTGGCCGCCGCTCGGGGACCCTGCTTCGGTGCTGTTCAGCACCGAGGCGTACAGCTGGAGAAGCGTCAAGCTCCTGGAAGCAACACTACCAGCCCTCCTGGGAACCAGAACCAGGGCAGTGAGGGCAGCCAACCCGGCGGTAAGTGATGATATTTCCAGGTTTCACGATCAATTTCTCGTTTGACATCCCTGCGTTGTCCTCCATTGTCACTCTCGCTTATTGGCAACCCACGCTAACAACCTCCCAGGTGGTGCCACCTCCACCGTTGTGAATACCCTCACCTCAACCGTTGTGACTACAGAGACGGTGCACCAGCCTGGCGGTACCCCGACGGGTACCTCTTCTCCTGGAACCTCGAGCCCGGGAACTTCTTCGCCCCCTCCGCCTCCTCCACCCCCTTCTTCAACTCCCAGCTCGACTCCCAGCTCGTCCCCCCCAACATCGTCGGCCCCTCCCCCTCCTCCGGCTTCGACTTCAACCTCCTTGCCAGTGACCCCGAGCAGCCCGACGACATCGGTCCCGACTACCAATCCAGTCCCCCCAAGCACAGCTTCTTCGCGTTCGACTCCCAATCCGGTCTCCACCTCGGGTACGTCTCCTACAACTTCAACCAGCGAAGTTGCTTCTTCTTCTTCTAATCCTCCAACTACTTTCTCATCTGGTACGTCTGTACCAGAATCGTCTGTGTCTACCCCTCCACCTCCTTCCTCATCTTCTCCTTCACGTCAGTCTACTTCTTCTTTTCCGGAGCCGTCTTCGACTTCATCTCCTTCACCTCCATCTACTGAATCATCTTTTCCATCTTCTGATGCTCCACGTCAGTCTTTCCCCTCAACCCATTCTCAAGAAAATTCTCCCTCTATTCCTCCTCCCAATTCCCCTTCTTCGGCACCTACTAGAGATATAACTTCATCGGAACAGTCTTCCCGTCCTTCGTCCGTCGAACCGGGTTCCTCTGATTCGTGTCAGTTCACTTTGCCTACCGCACTACTTCCGTCTCGTCCTTTGCCTCGCAATTCGATTCCAGTCTGCTTTCACACAGCAGTGGCGAACTCTTTTTTTGCCAATATCTTTGGTCATTGTTTTTATTTTGTTCTCGTCTTTATTCTCTACCTTCATTTTTCGTTTGCTTGACTTGAAATGCGTTTCCTACCCCTTTACCTGCTTCTTCGACTAGAGCGAGCCCACAATGCATCCCATGACGCTCGACAATTGCCCAAGATGGTCTGTCGTCACAAGCCATTGATCCCACAGTTCTCGTGCGACAGCATACTGCTATACCCACAGTCGTTCGTTCTCTCCTTCTGATACAAGTGTATCTGACTGCAAATTTATTTGCTATGGTCTGAAAGCTCATCTGTACAAGGCCCCATTTTGGGGGCTGGACACAGTGCTCTGGCCTGTAGAGACATTTGGCCAAATTCCCGTGGCGTAGATCATCCACGTAGAAGATCCACGTACCGTCGCAACAACTTACACTTACACTACATATCTATGTTCCGTTATTCAGGGTCTAACATTGCCACAGCCGAGCCCACTAGCTCTTCTCCGCCGGAGACTACTCCTCGTCGCACCATTACCACCGGCACCGTCACTACCTCGAGCGCTGTACAGGAGACGATCACGAGGACCAACGGCGAAGGTCGTATCGAGACGGTCACGTCGACTTCTTGGGTTGAAATTCGCCCTACCTCGACCGACAAGGCCGACCCGAGCCTGCAAAACGCTGCCAACGGCCGTGGTGCCGTTGGTGTTGCGGCTGCCGCCGTCGCTGGTGTTGCGGCCGGTATCATGATGCTTTGAGCGGAGCATCTGGCGCAAGCATAGCGAGTACTAATTTCTGTTGCTCGTGCTCGCAGTGGAGGAGAATCGGAAAATTGACGAACAGAAACTTACATGGATGGCGTTTTGACATGCTGAGAATTTCACTTTGTTTTGTGCATAACTGGCAGGGATTAATGGGATTGTAAAAGATAGATTTGGATCGGTACCGAACACTGGCGGAATCACTGATTTATGATGATAATGTCCATAGACTAAAATTGCAAATGCACCTATTATGATAAAACCCTCATGTTGAAACGTATGGTATTTACATCTGATATGGCCGACTCCGAACTCCAAAGTACTATAAAGAAGTCTATAGTCATACAACTTTGACGAGATCACCCTGGTCCAATCTTGGGCATGTCGTGATGCTCGCTTAGCTTGGACAGATAGGTGTTGAGCTCCTCAACGCGCTCCTTGTGAGTCTTGAGCAGTTCAGAACGGGAGCCTGATTTTTCTGCCATTTTGAGTAGCTGTTTCAATTAGTATATTATAGACTGTACAATGCATCCCTCATTACTCCCAAAGATAGCACAGGAAGAAAATGCAGGCGAATTGAAAAAAAAAAGGTAGATGCGAAAGGACTTACTCGTTTCTTCTTGGTCTCTTCATATTGTCTCTCAGATTCCGTCTTTTGCGCCACTGATGCTTCGTCGCCGGCCGCCTCAACCCTGTCCTCTGCACCCTCACTGCTCTCTTTCTTCTTCGTGACAAGCTCTTTGGACGAGGCAGCGTCGTCGCCAGTGGCGAGGTTCTTTTCCAGGTCTGTCTTTACGCGCTTCTTCTTCTTCTTCTTGTCGATCTTGGCGCCTTTGAGCTTGAGCGCGCCGCCGCCGCCGCTCGTCAGAGCGTAATCATCGGACGGCATGTCTGCTTCCGAAATGTGGGCAGGGTGCCGGGTTTGAAAGAGGCGATGGGAGGCTCTGGCGTGGGTGGAAACGCGATGAGATGTCGGCGAAGAAAGGCTGGGATGCTTGTGCTGGTCTCCACAGGACAGGGATTACCTAACAGCGCCTGTTGGAGGACGGCGGCAGAGGCGCTGTATCCGCCGCCCAGTGGCGGTTGGGCAATGAATCTTTTCAAACTCATTATTGACGTTGAGTAAGAGAAATTTCCATGTTGGTTTGCCTCGTTTCAAAAGATGGAGTCTCTGTTGGCCTGGTAGACTGGCGCAAAGCTGATCGTGACGTCTCCATCTCTGGTACAGCAAACAAAGTCTCACGCGAGCCGAGCAGAAGGAGGACAGAGCCAATAAATCGAACGGGAGAAGAAGAAACCGGTCAAGTAGCTACAGACCCGGCGGGAGCTAAGCACGGCCTTGTCTCGATTTCCAGCGCTTCAACTTTGACATTTTGCATAACGTTATTGATTAGCATTACCAGGCAAGCGATAGTGACCCGCAGCACCAAGGGATGAAGTCACGACTGCACAATTTGGCCAGCATATCACTGGCGCCAATTTTAATCCACCAAAATAGTGTCCATCGGCTCTGCTACCTCCCCTTTGTATCCAAGCTTATTTCTCGCCAAACAAGACACATTTCTGATTATTGACCGCATCTGCTACAGCACCTGATTCTCTTTTCCAACGGCATCACCTTCACCGCTTCAACGGCAGGACTTGTACAGCATTGTGCCTTCGGTACCACGACGGTGCAGCTCGCCCAGGAGCCAGCCATCCACCCAGCGCATGGACAATTGAGACGACACACCTCCCTATTTGAGCTTGCATCTGCCCCCTCGCTTGCCGCCTGCTACTCCTTGTCGCGACATCGACCACAACTGCGTGATGGGCCGTCGATAAAAAGCTTCTTCTTTGACTAGCCAACTCCATTGCACACTCCCTTTCCCCGGCTTGGGAACCGAAAACGACACGACGATGCCCGCATACAACGGCGGGCTGCAGTCGCAGACGCGCGACTCGCTCGAGCTCGCCTCCCTCGCCTCCTCGAGCGTCATGCACGACAATGGCGGCACCGGCACTGCCGCCTCCGACTCTGATCTATCCTCCCGACCGAGCATCTCCTCCTCGCGGCGCCTCTCCCTTGTCGAGGAGGAGGACCCATTTGCCGACGATAACCCCGCCGCGCACGGCGCCGCCAGCTCGCGTCTTGGCCGCTCCTACTCGGTCTCATCCACGTTTGATTTCGCAGGCAACCTCTTCCCGCTGTCGTCCACCACCGGCGGCGGTGCCGGCGGGTACGCGCCCATTGGGGCGCCGACATCGTCAGGTCGCCGCGGAGGACCCCTGGGCGGCGGCTCCCTCGAGAAGCACAAGACGCTCACATACCTCAACGGCCTGTCGCTGATTGTCGGCCTCATCATCGGCTCGGGCATATTTTCCTCGCCCAGCCAGGTCAGCTCGCGCGTGGGGTCGGCCGGCGCGGGGCTCGTGGTGTGGGTGGTGGCTGGTGTGCTCGCCTGGACGGGCGGCGCCTCGTACGCAGAGCTCGGCGGCGCCATTCCGCTCAACGGCGGCGCCCAGGTGTACCTGGCCAAGACGTTTGGCGAGCTGGCCGGATTCCTATTTACGTGGTCGGCGGTGCTGGTCCTAAAGCCGGGCAGCGCGGCCATCATCGCTATCATCATGGGCGAGTACCTGGTGCGCGCCGTGATTGGCGCCGAGGCGGAGACGATTAGTCCCTGGGTGAGCAAGGGAGTTGCGCTCGTGGGCATATTTTCAGTGACGCTGCTGAATTGCGTCTCGACGCGGGTTGGGACGAGGGTCAACGACTTGCTCATGTTTCTCAAGTTTGTGGCGCTCATCTTTATTACAGTCACGGGCATCGCCGTTGCGATTACGGGGCACACGCTGACGGGTGAACCTACGCTCGAGTGGAAAAATCACGACTGGTTCGAGGGTACGTCGACGGATCTGTCGGCATGGGCGCTCGCTCTGTACGCCGGCCTTTGGGCCTTTGACGGTTGGGACAATGTAAGTGTTCCACGATCCCGTAAATCTTGCGGAAATAAGTTGTGTTAACGGTTTCTTTAATAGACCAACTACGTTGTCGGCGAGTTCCGCAATCCCAGCCGCGACCTCCCGCGCGTCATCCACACTGCCATGCCGCTCGTCATTCTCTGCTACATCCTCGCCAACGTTGCGTATTTCCTCGTCCTTCCATTGTCCGCCATCAACGGCTCCAACACTGTCGCCGTTCTCTTTGGATCGCGCGTCTTTGGCCCCGCGGGTGCTCTCGTCATTGCCCTCATTGTCAGCTTCAGCTGCTTTGGCGCGCTGAACTCATCCACCTTTACCGCCGGCCGCCTCATCTACGTCGCCGGCAAGGAGGGCTACATTCCGACCGTCTTTGGCCGCATCGGCTTCGGCGACCGCATGCTGGAAGACTCGCTCTCCACGCAGCGCACACGCTCCTGGATGACCAAGAAGCTGCGCAGCTGCGTCGGCGACGAGGAAACGGGCCTCTTCTACACCCCCGTGTACGCGCTGCTACTAAACTGTGCATTCACCGTGGCCTACTGCGTCGTCGGGGAATTCGCCACGCTGGTGACGTTTTATGGTGTCGCAGGGTACACGTTTTACTTTCTTACCGTGCTGGGGCTCATTGTGCTGCGCGTGCGCGAGCCGCAGCTCGAGCGGCCGTACAAGACGTGGATCACGACGCCCATTATCTTTTGCTGCGTGAGCCTGTTTCTGCTCAGCCGCGCCGTGTTTGCCCAGCCGCTGCAGACGCTGATAGTGGTGGGGTTTGTGGTGGCGGGCATTCCCGTCTTTTTCCTGCGTGTGCGCGGTCGAGAGCGCAAGGGCATGGGTGATGGAGAGAAGAAGTGGTGGCAGTTTTGGAAATGATGTAACTTATAGGTGCATTCCCCTTTTACGTCCCTGCTTTTGAATGCGTTTTTCACTTGTACGAAATTGCTGCATACCTTGTTGAACAGGATAAAAATTACGATTATAACTTGGCATGGCCAGGCGGATGAAACTGCCTAGGTTGGGCGTTGGGGATCTCGACTGCATTGCATTGCCTGCATTCCGCAATTGGGTACTTTTTACAATATTAATACAAGACCAAATACACCAGGCCTTGCTATGAGCATTACGATGAATTTCTCAGTGACTTGTTCTGGTTTTCACTCGCACGGCACAGACGAGGTTGGTAGAGATGCATTGCTAGCTACACCTATGGATATACACAGCGAGTGCCCAGGATCATATCGGCGCACCTCGACTGTTTAATGAATAAACAAAAAGGAAATCATTACAGTATTGTCTTCCACCAGCTCACAAGACAACTACTTGCGCTGGCCGTACGCCTTGGTGGCGTAGTCGCCCTTGTGGACGATGAGGTCCTCGGGGCGGTAGTCCTCCTTGCCGGAGAAGTAGCTGGTGAGGATGGCCTTTGTGCCGTCGGCGTAGCGCTTCTGGGCGTCGAGCGAGGTGCCCGACATGTGGGGGACCATGGCGTTGCCGCCGCCAAAGGGGTTCTTGGCGGTGCGCAGCGGGTGGTCCGCGGGCGCGGGCTGGGGGAACCAGACGTCGCCGCCGTATCCGGCGAGGTGGCCGGACTCGAGGGCGGCGGCGACGTCTTCCTTGACGACGATGGCGCCGCGGGCGGTGTTGATGAGGTAGGAGCCTAGTTTGTTGTTGCTTCTGTTAGTCTTGCGTTGTTGCCGGAAGTGGAAAGAAAGACAACGCTGGGGATTAAGGGGAAAAAAAGACCTCACCCTTCTTCATCTTGCTAATGAGCTCCTTGTTAAACAGACCCTTGGTCTTTTCGTGGAGGGGGCAGTTGATGGTGACAATGTCGCACTGGGCGAGCATCTCCTCGAGGCTGTCGACGCGGCGGCAGCCAATCTCCTTTTCCTTTTCGGGCGACAGCGGCTGGTAGTCGTAGTAGAGCAGCTCCTTGCAGTCAAAGGGCTTGAGGCGGCGGAGGACGCGCTCGCCGATGCGGCCGACGGCGACGGTGCCCACGACCTTGCCCTCGAGGTCGTACTCCTGCTTGGCCACGGCGGCCACGTCCCAGTCGCCGCGCTCGACCTGCTCGTGCGCGGGCACAAAGTTGCGGATGAGCACGAGAATGGTCATGACGACGTGCTCGGCGACGGAGACGACGTTGCTGCCCGTCACCTCGGCCACGGTCACGCCGCCGTTGGTCTGGTTGGCCGCGTTGAGGTCGACGTGGTCGGAGCCGATGCCGGCGGTGACGGCGAGCTTGAGGTTCTTGGCCTTGGCGAGGCGCTCGGCGGTGAGGTAGCCGGGGTGGAAGCTGTGAGGCGGGGAGCAGATTTGGTGAGTGAGCTGGTGGCGATCAGGAGCGGGGGTAATAAGGGAAGCTTACGGAGTGGTGATGATGACTTCGGCGTCGACGAGCTCCTGGTCAAACTTGGAGTTCTCGCCCTCCTTGTCTGAGGTGGTGACGAGAGTGTGGCCCTGGTCCTCGAGCCACTTGCGGAGGCCGAGCTCATTTTCGGTGGTGCCGAGAAGCTCAGGAACCTAAGAGATGTGAGAAACAAAACATGTTGGCATGCTGATGATTTTTGTGTTGCGACAGGCCAGGTCTAAGAAGTGTCGTTGATTGGGACGCCCTGCATGAGCTTCCCCCGCATTATTGGGGGTGTCAGGCTCGCCGCTGGTGTCATTGCTAGCGAATGCGCTACCATCTAGGCTGTCCAGGAGAGCAACACAAGCAAGTCCTGGACGTAACTGTCTTTGCTGGTCTGTTGCCCTGCTTGCATGCCTTGTCGATGTTTGCGCATTGCCGACCAAGACAAATCTGATGCGGGCCCAATTGCGTGTAGAATGTGATGGAAAAAGGAAAATGCTAGACTAACCTGCTCGGCGTGCTTGCCGCCGTCGTAGAGAACGAGAAGAACCTTGACCTTTTCGCGGGCAGTGGTCAGCGCACGAAACGATGAGGGAGCAGAGCCCAAGCCCGAGCCGGCCGTCGCCGCTCCCAGCTTGCTAAAGACGGGCGCCGCCGCGTGACGGACGGCGGCGTGTCGAAGGACAGGCGAGGGAGCGCACGAGTGGAAAAGTGCGGCGCGGAAGGCCAGAGGCAGAGAACGGGAGAGAGGGCGAAAAGATACCATTGTGAAGGATTAAAATGTCAAAAACAGTAGACAGGTCTGTGTATAAGATCGAGGGGAGGGAGGAGGCAGACGTGGTGGCTGTTCCTTTTATAGCAAGACGGGTATGCAGTAGTGGTGTACTAGTACTGCCGAGTTTGGAGGATGTAAAAAAAGGCAGTAGTTGTTATGTGTCAAAGGATGATGATGCAGAATAAAAGAGAGGGGGGAGAAAAAGAAGCTTTCCTAACCTCGAGCGAGCACCCCACGTCTTTATATTTTCCTGCTCATGTCTACGTCTAGGTAACCTGATGTACCCCTCCTCTGGGGACATTGGCACCACACCCCTCGTGCCTCTCCTCCAATCTTCATGCTCTACAAGACTCACTCACCTGGAGGGGTCGCCCGGCCGGAGCGTCATGGCCCAACGACGACCAGGCCCCATTTGCCCGTGAGAAGTGGGCGAAGGTGTGGCCATCTTTCGGTCGCACGACTACGTACACAGCAGCCCAGCTGCCTCGCACCTTGTTCGGCATGTCCACTTTGCCGTTCCTGTCGTGGGATCGTCAGCCGGCGGTTGGCTCACGGCGTTGCAGTGACCACCAAGTGTGCGTGTGTGTGGATGGGACTATCTCGGGCTTCGGTGTTGTAAAGCCCCCCCTCATCCTCCACCCTGGCTGAACTCTGGGGCTGCAGACTTCAGCCTGCACAGTGTCCATACAACACACCACCACGTACAACTTTGCACGCCTAACCCTTGTGGCTTGCAGCCTGGTACCCTTTTGCATACCAAATGCTGGATTTCCGTTCCGCAACGTAATAAGGATGGGATCCAGCACTGCCAAGCGCAGCCACCGTCTCGCACCGGGCTGGCTCAGCCAGCCAACCAGCCCAGGGATCAACAGTTCTGGAGCACCATCGATCGAGCGGGGTAGCTTGGGAGCTAACGTTAGGGGCACAACGAAGCAACGACAGCGAATTCGTCTGCGACAAGCAGCTATTTGGCGCCCATTGTCGAGACAAGCTTACGAGTGGCGTGGTCCTAGGTTCTTGCTTCTCGTCTTCTTTTGCGGGTCGTCATGTCATATGGAAGGCGAATCGCACAGTGTGCACATCAACTCCCAATCCCATCGTCCCGAGCAACGTCCATTGAAAATCCAATAATATGACCCCCGCCTCGGGGTACGGCTTGAGCTCTCCGAGAACTCTCCGGGCACGGCGCTGCTGCAGCCTCTTGCCGACATCACCGGACGATAGAGCTTGTAATGCGACAATTGAATGTTATCCACAGCTCCATTTCGTCGGATTGGCTGTGCAGGCATATAGATGCGCAATCACGAGACTGTAGCCGGGGCGGGCTCGCCCTCTGAGCTGCCGAATGCATGTCCAGCAATCATTTACGGCACGGACGGCAACAATTCGGACCGCCGGCTCGCTGCGCATTTGTCAATGAGCAATGTTGCGACGCAAACATAATACAGGGTTTTTAATCCGAGGGAGGAATGACTTCGAGTCGCCTCTTCTCCCCTTCTCAATGCTGTAGCAGCGGGCGAGTCCACGACAAGCCTTCAACGGCGGCACTAACATCGCACTTGTTGGTACATCTAGGTAGCCAGCATGACGAGCTTTGGTCCGCGGATGCGGCGGGCAGCAGCGCATTGCCCTTGGGCTGGACGCAAGCTACGTGGCAAGTGTGCAACGGGCTGGGAGCTGGACCGGGAAAACGCCAGACTTACAAAAGACCTTTACTGCCCGAGTGGCAGACGATCAATGTACCGAGACAAGCCCACAACACGGCTGAGCAGCACCGCCCGCCGGCCCGGTTGAGAGGAGCACCTAGTTTATCGTGTGT
>JARJRE010000733.1:0-37265 GCA_030783385.1 Akanthomyces dipterigenus | reverse complement strand
GCTTAAGTTACTAAATAATCCTATAGTTAGGTGATAATAATAGAATTATCACTACCTCCTCCCTACTAGCTCGTTAGTAGCTCGCCATTATATAGTGACTGCCTTTATATATAACCTAAGATACCCTTTATCTCGCCCTGCCTTATCGGGCCTGCCCTATAGTGCCCTAATATATTATTTCTAAATTTAAAATCTTAAAGGAATATTCTAAGTATTAGAATACTTAGATTTATTTTTAGATTTATTTTTAAAAAGACTTAAAAAACTTTTATTTAATTCAAAAGAATAGTATATAATAACTCCCTTCTATACTAGATGATTAAAGATTAAAGGTTTTTTTTTAAAACTTTTTATTCATTTTATATATAAAGGCTTTAGCTCTTAAAATAAAGATATAAAATAGCTCACTTTTACTATAGGCTCAAATTTACTATATAGCACCTACCTTTGGTGGGGGCGTGGCACATGTATCTACCAGCCCCTGCTGGAGTGCCCACCTCTGCTGGGGCGCAATGCAAATTTGTGATGCCTTGGTAACTGGCTCAAGCCAGTCCGGGGGGCGAACTTCCAGTGATTTCGCTGACTGCAGAAATCATGGGGCCATTTGTTGATCCAACGAATCCCATCCCAAAATGTAACCCTGCAGCCGCAACAGCTTCCAAGTTTGGCCTAGTTAAACGGTGCGCCATTGCCGCTAGCTGGGACTTTTGTCGACATGGCCGAGCGGGGGTAGCAACGAGCGATGCTTTTCAGATATTTGTATCCGTAATTGTGGCGTGATTACTGTATCGTGTTTTGAAATGGCGCAAGAGTTTCTGCAGACTCACAGCGTTCACCGATGGAAACGGTAGGTATGGGCTCTACGCGAGAGGTCGTCGTCGCCGTTGCTACAACGTAATTGGAGGGTGGTGGTGTCAAGCCTGTTGTTCCAAGTAAATGGTGTACCGACTACGACCTGCGGATTCGACGTTGCGGCGAGGAGGCTCAAGATTGAGGCAACCTTGAAGGCGTGTTCAGCTCTTCGTAGTTGGTGATTATGATTTGCTTGGTGGGCAGGAGGCCACAGGCGAAGAACGACGGCATCAGACATTCGTTGGTGCAGCGCAACTCTATCCAGGCTGCGGGCACTTTTGTCGAGCGATATTGAAGAAGCAATTGAGCTAGCCACCTGAGGGATGGGTGCCGGCGCAGAGCGGGAGGTGGCTTGCCAGTTATAATTAGTGCTCCAGCTATTTGGTAAGCTGGAGCACTTTCCCTAGGTTAGTAGTCAGGGTTGCATGCAGGCTCAGTCTTCCCAACTGCAGCTGCTCGCGAATCTGCATAAACTCGCTGCGGCTTTTATTGGTCCAGCGGTTTGTCCGTTTCCATGTTCTGGTCGCCAACTAGACACATCACTCTCCTGCACCACAGGTTATTAGGGTTGGCTGAGAGCATTATACATTCGAATCCCACAATGCGTTTTTGGCGAGTCGCCATGGGCCTTGCAGCCATTAGCATCACCATTGTTGAGGCACTTCCAGGTATTTGTGCTCCCCCGTCGGACAATGGAAACGCCCCTACTTACGAGCCACGTCAACTGCAGTCCAGAGCGAATTTGCACTACTGTTGAGGGGAGCGATGCAGACAGGAGCTTCCGTCGGGAATGCAGCTTATCACTCTGAGGTCGTGGCGGCATCTAGGGAACAGACTCTCAGGGATCGACCGTGATCAATGCGTGTGCGCACAATGTTTTGAACGGCGGATAGGTATAGAAGAGGAATAGAAGAGCGTCACGACTTTTTCAACGGCTCGGCTGTTGCTGCAGTTATTCACTGTTTTACCGGCGTAGGCACGCATTTGAAAAAAAAAAAAATAAGAGGATAAAAAAAAGACACAGTCAGTACGGTTGTGGCAGGTGAAAAGAACTCGGCAAGTATTTAGGGAGTACTGGTTTTGCCCGGGCAGCCACGTTGGGCTTGCTCTGATTTTTCATCTCGTCCAGCGCCTCTTAGAATTAGCGTGGTGGTCCGGGGACGATCCCGCAATCGCCCTTTTCCCCACTCCACGACGTTGCGGCGTGGTCATTTCGTTAGCTCTAATGATCCATGCAGGCTGGCAGGCTGGCAGGCTGCGAAGCTCTTCCCTCGATGCGCCCATCAGGGGCCAACTGGCTGTCCCTCCATGTTGCTCACAAGTCAGGCCCAACAAGCAATCCCCGTCCGTCCCCCGGACTGTAGCCGCGCCCCTCCCGCTCCCACTGTGGCACTATTGCCCGGCGCCATTATTGTTGCTCCTCCCACCTCTTCTCTCTTCCCCGTCTCCTCCCCGTTCCATCGCCATCTCCTGTTCCCGTGTTGCGCCTCGTGCGTCTCTTGCCCATATTTACCACCTCTCAATCCAGCACTTCCAAGTTCAGCAGTTGTTTCCTCAGCAGAAGCCTGTGGCTATTGGTGGTCCATTACCTCCTTCAGGATGGACGACTCGTTTGGTCCGAGGCTGCTCGGTCACTTTGACTTCACGTTATTGTTTGAGCATTCCATGTTCCAAACTGTCCCCGCCTCTGTCCTCTTCGTCACTCTGCCTTTTTATGTCTATAGAATTGTGAGGTACCAACCCGTGGTACGCCCGGGCAGGCTGCTGTGGGCGAAGCTTGCTGCAACTGTTGCTATCGTCGCCGTTCAGCTCGCTACTGTCGTGTTTTGGTACAAATCACCGATCAACTCAAAGGTAGCGCTGGCAGCCTCTATACTCTACTTTACGAGTTCTATTGGGATCACTGTCATAACCTACGCCTCGCATGCCTACTTTCTTCAGCCTATCCTCTTTCTGGCCGCCTACTTGAATGTCACGCTTTTGTTCGACCTTGTCACAGTCTATACATACTTTCACCGAACTGACTTGGAAACTATTGCTCGCCTGACCTGTTGCTTGCCCGCACTCAAATTTCTCCTCCTCATCCTGGAAGAAATGCCAAAGCGGTCGCTTGTTATCGCTGAAAACAGGCGGGCATTGAGCAGAGAAGCTACAGCAGGCTTTTGGAGCAGATCAACGTTCTTATGGATTAACCCACTCCTGCTGTTCGGATTTCGCCATGTCATCGATAACGACAATCTCCCGGATATTGGACAACAATTCGACTCGAAACAGCTCTACGAAAATTTGAAGGAATGCTGGGACAAGCAAGATCAGACAGCCAAACATGCGCTACTCCGGGCTCTGGTCTTTTCTATGCCGTGGCCGTTTGTTTACGCCATTCTACCCCGGCTATTATTAGTTGGATTTATCTTCAGTCAACCCTTTCTACTGCAGGACGTGGTTAATGTCGCTTCGGGACAGCCTATACAACCTGACTACATGCCAAAAGAAGATGAAGTCATTGGTCTAATCTTGGCCACGGTCCTCGTTTTCTGCGGCAAAGCTGTGAGGAATACAGGGTATTGGCCGCCATTTTTGCCCGCGCTAACGGTACGATGTAGGTGTCGAGAAACTGGTACAGCCATATAAGAAATCAGATAATGGTTCGCCTCCGTGGCGCACTCATATCTGCCATCTACCAAAAATCACTTCGAATCAGCGTGGCTGAATCAGATGAATCGGCTGCAGTTACCCTGATGAGCACCGATGTCGCTGGAATTGAACGACTGATATCATTATCATATGACAGTTGCGCAGTGGTCTTGGAAGTCGGCCTCGGCATCGCCATTCTTGCCCTTTTCGTTGGCGCAGCTAGTATCTTCACTGTAGTGACGGCTATCGGTAAGTCGCATAGTGTATGCGTCATGCCTAATCTCATGCGCTGATTTTTGACAATTCAGTGGTAACCGTTCTTTCCCGACACATGGCTGCACGGATGGGTGTCGCTCGAAAGCGGTGGAACGAGCACATCGAAGATCGTGTTGCCGCTACCTCAAACATACTCGCGCAGATCAAGGACATCAAAATGACAGGCTTAGCCCCTTCCATGGCGACACATTTGAATTATTTGCGCGCCAGAGAAGTTGAGGTTTCCCTTACCGACCGGCGGATTGTCTGCATCACTTTTGGTATTTGCAAGTTCAACTTCGCTTCCTTGTTTCTGTTGCAGGCGCTAACTATAAAATAGCCGCCTTTGCGGAAACAATAACCCCGGCGCTTGTTGTCGCTGCGACATTGTTCTGGACCAGAGCTTCCGAACCCATGTCAACGGCACGATTCTACACAATTCTAGCTGTGGTAACGCTGGTTGCTCAACCTCTCGCCTCTTTCTTCGCAAGTCTTCCCCAATGGTCCGCTGGCTTTGCTTGCCTTTCTCGCATCCAGGCATACCTCGCTGAAAAGGAGCTAAAGGATCCTCGTCGAGTTCTGCGCCCTTCCAATTCCGTCCCAGCCGGACATGCCGCGGGGCTGCACAATAGGAACCCCGACGCGCGAGCCCGCACGCACGCAATCGAACTAAAAAATATCAATGTTTCGATGGATCTTACAGGATCTATTTTGCGCGATGCCACGATTCTTGTCAAGACTGGAAAAATTACGATGATTGATGGATCTGTTGGCTCCGGCAAGTCGACATTATTGAAAGTGATGCTAGGTGAGATGATGCTTCGAAACGGAACTGCTCTTGTTGCTTCGCCATCGATCTCTTACGCTGGCCAGAGACCTTGGCTACTGAATACGACCATCATTCTCAACATTATTGGCCACAAACCTTTTAACCGCACTCTATATGATAATGTCATCTTCATATGCGGGTTGAGTCCTGATTTCGAGCAACTGCCAGATGGTGACGAAACAATAGTTGGTAGTGGAGGCTGTATGCTCAGCGGCGGGCAGAAGCAGCGAATCGTAAGTGATAAAACACGGCTGCATACTTGCCTACGGCGCAGCCCTGACCTTTGCCACAGTCCATTGCGCGTGCCTTATATGTTGAGGCGGATATTACGATACTCGATGATCCCTTCAGCTCTCTAGATCGAGAAACTTCAGCACTGATTCGCATAAGACTGATTTCGGACGGAAACGCCACTCCAGATAGAAGAACGCTAGTCATGACAACAAGTATGAGTAAGTTCACAATGAAGGAGCTTGGCTCCTTATCTTAGCAATTACGTTGCCGCTTGCCATTTGCGCCATCATTAATAGCCAAGCTTTTTCTACTTTCTACCTGCCCTGACCACCATCTTACAGAACAACATCTTGTTGATGCCGACGCCGCATACCGGGTCACTCCGGAGGGTCATATCATCTATCTGCCACAATCACAGGTAGATGAAGAGCTTGAGGAGCTAGCCCGACACTCCCGGTCGCAAACGATGCTTACAACACAACAAAGCCAAGGCACTTCTGATTCCTTTGAACCGCCTGCCGTTGTTCAGCCTGCAACGCCTGAGATTGCAAGTCGACGCCAAACGGACACAGTTGTGGCTCACGGTAGTTTGTCTTTGTATGCATATTTCTTCCGGCCTGCAGGCGTATTCGTTGTGGTAACATGGCTGCTCGCTTGCACTCTCGCCTCGACGTCCGAGAAACTTCCGAGTAAGCTGCTCTTTCGAAGCTTGTCTTCACTTTGCTGAGTGGTATAGATATTTTTGTGCGTGTGTGGCTTGATGTGAACGCCGGTGATAATACCTATTACACTGGATATGCGATCCTTTGCGTTGCCTATCCGATCTTCAATTCTCTCTCTGCAATGTCAGTCTCTGATAGCGCTGCATCGATGACGCTGCATTGATACCGTATTACTCACCACTAGTCTTAGGTTTTTCTTCTACTTTGTCAGTGCGAAAACTGCCAAAAGGTTGCACAAGGATCTCGTCAATGCTACTTTCGGAGCAACGTTCGAATTCTTGACTACTGAAGATGCGAGCTCCATTCTGAACAGGTTCAGCCAAGATATGTCCATGGCGACGCAGAGGGTTCCTGCGCTGCTAATGCCGACCGTGTTCCGTGCGAAATTTCTCTTCTGGCCCGTCAAATAGCGTCTATACTAACAAGGCTGGGTTGAACAGGTGCGGTTTCAATTTTTATCGATATAGGCATCATCAGCTCTGGGGCCAGCTATGCGGCTCCAGTCATTCCATTTTTTCTCATGCTCATTTTAGCCATACAACAGTATTATCTGCGCTCCTCCCGACAGCTACGCATCTTGGAGCTCGATTCGTCAAAAGTTTTAGTCCGACACTTTACAGAGACAGCAGCTGGGATCGAGCACATTCGTGCTTTCCGCTGGCAGAATGAGGTCACAAACGACTTCCACGCCAGCCTGGATCTCACACAGCGACCTTTATACTTCTTATACTGCATTCAGCAATGGCTGGAAGGCGTATTGGACTTATCTAGTGCTGTGGCTGCTGTTATTGTTGTGACATTTGCACTGAAATTCTCCAACTCAGCCTCAGGCAATTCCATGGGTTTGGCGCTGCTCAGTCTGATCGGATTCAGCGACACGATCTCTGATTGGGTCCAATCGTCGGTGGCCTTGGAAACAGCTTTTGGTGCCGTGTCACGCATTCGATCATTCTGTATGGAGACCCCGACTGAGAAATACAAAGATGAGAATGAATCGGTATCATCTGAATGGCCCATGCAAGGTCAGGTCGAGCTGAACTGTGTGTCTGCAATCTATCGGTACGTGATGTTTCCCAACGGCGAGAAATTCTGGGCGCGCTAAATCTTTTTTTTTTCAAATCCAGTACCGAGGCAACACCACAATTCTCTCAGATAAACAATGCGACCGTCATTGTTCGACCTGGCGAAACGCTTGGAATAGTAGGCCGAAGCGGAAGGTGAGTG
Organism: Akanthomyces dipterigenus; assembly: GCA_030783385.1. Taxonomy (NCBI): domain Eukaryota; kingdom Fungi; phylum Ascomycota; class Sordariomycetes; order Hypocreales; family Cordycipitaceae; genus Akanthomyces; species Akanthomyces dipterigenus. The sequence continues at coordinate 30,515 of JARJRE010000733.1, read as the reverse complement.
GCCGATTCGGTGCTATAGTCATGCCATCTCCCCTGTGTTGCTGACCGTACCACCTCAGTGGCAAGTCGACGGTGCTGCTTAGCATTCTCAGCCTACTGGAATACAAGGGCACGATTAGTATTGACGATCGGGAAATTCGCACAATACCTCCTAATTTGTTACGCTCGCGAATAACTACCATCACGCAGGGTGGAATTCACTTGCGAGGTTCTGTCAAATTTAACCTCGACCCCTTTGACCCCGCACAACGTCCCCCTTCCTGCATTGTCACTACTGGAATGTACCAGGATGCACTCCGACGTGTGGGACTCTGGGACATAATCAGCAGTCGTGGCAACCTGACTTCTCGCATGAAGGATATGAACCTTTCACATGGCCAGCGACAACTGTTCCAGATCGCTCGTGCTATATTGCATCATGAAATCACACGGTCTAAAATCATCCTAATGGATGAGGCAACATCGAGCCTGGATGAGGATACAGAAACGCTAATGATCGCTGTTATTGACGAAGCATTCAGAGGATGTACCAGGGTGATCATTTCGCATCGATATCTTACTCTGGATAACTCAGACGCCGTCATGGTCCTCAACCAGGGTCGAGCGCACGTCATCAGGCATACACCAGGACAAACAGACTGGAGACGTGAGCTTGAATAATAACTAGCTTCTGCTTGTTTTTCTATTGCAGCCCTGGTCGGAATTCAAGGGCTGTCGGACCAGGGATGCACCGAAGTCAAGTGGCTGATGCCAAGGAGAGAAAATGATGTTAGACAATCTCTTCTTGTGAATTGAGGTCCTGATAGACGACAAAGACTCGTGGCGCTCACATCTCAGTTTACAAACTCCGAGCACAAGGACTTGATTAGAACAATACCTAGATCGTTTACAAACCTCTGAAGCTTTGGTATATGCTTTGTGAATGCTGTAATGCGTGTTGAAGAAATTTTGTTTAAGTACTGTGGGTATGTATAGATAGTGGATGGCTGTTATTATAACGAATTTGGGTGTAGCCATTGGAGATGGGCTTGCCAATGCTTTGTACCAGATTGGACAGGACGAATAATCGAGAAATGCGTAATTCAGAGACAACGATTCGAGAGGTTGATGATTGGACAAGTGAGGAACGCGAAGATGATACAACTTGGGTACGTCGCAGGAAATACGTTGTTCGGAAACAAACGAGTGAAGAGTAAGAGCCGTTAGAGAAGATGTGGAACACACCGCAAATGTTTGAGAGTTGAATAGATGAGATGAGTAAACTACCTACAATCGGGAGCACAAGTCCCACTTATAGATCACAGCTAGCAGAGCTCAACCACTTGCACTGTGTTTGGTACGGTGGGAGGCCGTGAGTGAGTTTGGTGGTGCTCATCAGTAGTTACCTGGTAGGGGGCTTCAGTGGATGGATGACCGGCAATTTAGCGTTGCTGATCGCCATCACCAACTTCCGGGCGGTGAAAACCGGCACAATTCCTTCCGCCTACCTACCCTGCACCTCCTCACTCTAGCTAGCGCAATCTGACACCCATTCCGCCCAGCAAGGGCCCGGCCTGGCAACTGGCAACAGAGAGACGCAGCTCATCAACTCGCATCCCCGCCGCAGCTCGCGTCTTCCCCACTGACATCAACCTCGCGCCGTCCGCCTTCCCGTGCCTCATCTTGGGCAATCGGCAACCCAGCTCGCCTGCGATCCTGGCCATCGGCCGATTTTTTTCATGGGCGCCGCGTCGCCGCAATCAATTGAACCATGGCTGATGACGACAAGATCCGGGTATGATGCCCCAACGCTGACTGCCTGTCTCGCTGCACCCCGTTGGCGAACCCAACACGGCGTCCCAAGCGGTGACATCGGCTGCGCTGATCGCAACGATCACGTGTGGTGCTGCGATATCGACTGCTGACTAATACCGCTTGTCCTCTGACATAGAAATAATCACGCGATCTGCCGAGTCGAACATGGCGGCCCCCCGATACCAATCTAGCGAGCTGCGGCGCCAGGTCGGCTCGCCGAGAGTTAAACCCCGAGGTGAGTGGACGCATCGTCCAGAGGCGACTTGGTTGTGATGCAAAGAATCAGTAAGACGGGAACACAATCTGGAGAAGAAAAGGTTGTGAAAGATGTACAACATGCGAGAGCTTGGAAAGAAAAGAACGATCAAACTAAGAGGCAGAAACTGCGCTGACACGTACTAGAGAACAAGGAAACCTTGTGCCGAAACGTTTTGATATATGGCCATTGCCGCTACGAGGACCAGGGCTGCACCTTCTCACACGAGCAGAACAAAGGAAACAACCAAACCCAAAGCCATAGCCAACAAGACTCGTACGTCATCATCGTTACCCGCGCTGATGAGGCTACTAATTGCGAACAGATCCAAAAAATCCTTCAATGTCGAGTCACCTTCATTCACCCCGGCCAATCTCGGGTCTGCGGCGGCTGTCAAGAAGTCATTCACATCGCAGGCTGCAAATGCGCCGGCCTTTACCCCTCGCGGAATAGGTACAATCAGCCAGCTGCGTCGCATGTTTGTTCTCACGTGTTCTTTGCTGACAAGTTTAGCTGGCAATGCTACGCCTGTCGAGATTGACGCCGTATTCAATCCTGCCGCCATTCGCGAGTTTACGCCGTCTTTTGACGCAAATGTTTCTGCCGTGAGTTGGACCAGATTGCTGCGACCCTTGGCTCTCATTAACAACAGCAGACAACTGCCGATGGAGCCTCTCCCGATGGCCCCGCGTCGTTTGATCCCTTCCATATGGGGTCTGTTGCGCAGTCCCTCCCGGCCGCTCAATTCAATCCATATGCTGAGAATCACGGAGGACTGTCCGGAGCAGCGCAGCATTTCTACCAAGGAGCCGGCGCATTCTCAGCGCCGCTGCAACCACTTCAATATCACCTGTATGCACCTGTTGGCCCGCACCGCGAAGACCTCATGCAGTATCACCGCGTTACACATGACTTCTTCCTTCCAGAGAAGCTACGGGAGGAGATGCAACGCAAGTCCGAAGCGTCGTTACAAGTCATGCCCAACTCCCAACTGCCGCAGCTGGACAACTACCACTCGCTAGTTGCGCTTGACACGAGCCAGCGAAAAAACGTCAGTATATTCGGATACCCCAGCTGGGTCTACAAGGCAACGTCGTCTAAAACTGGCAATCACTACTGCCTGCGCCGTATCGAAGGCTTCAGGCTCACAAATGAGCACGCGATCAGGTCGGTAAAGGAGTGGAGACGGATCGACAATGCCAACGTCGTTACTATATACGACGCCTTTACTGCCAGAGCTTTTGGCGACAGCTCTCTCATATTTGTGCAGGATTATCACCCCCTAGCCAAGTCGCTAGCGGAGCATCATCTGACGGCAAACCCTGTGCATGGACAGCGATTTCAACCAAAGTCGCCCGTCTCCGAGGCCGTACTATGGGGTTACATCTCACAGATTGCCAATGCACTCAAGGCTATCCATTCGAACAACCTGGCTGCCCGGTGCATCGATGTCAGCAAGATTTTGCTGACAGGCAAAAACAGGATTCGTCTGAATGCTTGCTCCATTCTTGACGTTGTGCAGTTTGAAAACCGCCGCCCGCTCCCCGAATTACAACAAGATGACTTTGTGCAATTTGGCCGCACCATGCTCTGTCTGGCTACTGGAACACTACCAGTGCATCTCAACAACATCACAGCATCTTTGGAGCAGACGAGCCGAACATATTCGGCCGAACTTCGCGACACTATTATTTGGCTCTTCACACCGGCGCAAACACCGGCGCAAAAGACAATTGATGAATTCATCCGGGGCGTTGCGGGCCATATTGTCACCACCTTAGACCAGAGCCAACACCAAGCGGACGAGCTCAACACAGAGCTTTACCGAGAGCTTGAGAATGGTCGTATTGCGCGGTTGTTGATGAAGCTTGGCACCGTGAACGAGCGACAAGAGTTTGATGGCGATCGGGCATGGTCTGAAAACGGCGAGCGCTACATGCTGAAGCTCTTCCGTGACCACGTATTCCACCAGGTGGATAGTAACAACAATCCGGTGCTAGACATGGGTCATATGCTGCGCAATCTCAATAAGCTGGATGCGGGCACGGACGAAAAGATTTGTCTTACGAGCCGGGACGAGCAGACGAGTTTTATTGTCAGCTACAAAGAGCTGAAGAAGCAGCTAGCAAGCGCCTTTAACGACTTGCAAAAGGGGAGCAAGCAAGCAAGGGGCATCTAGTCGAGTCCCTTTGAGAGCCACCAGTGTCAGACCAACGAAGTGCGATCGCGGGCTAGCTGGCCATTTTCAGCAACATCAAGGCCGCATTACTGGACTATTGGGTAATGTCGGTGCTATATTAGAGGATATGCACGATTCTTTCTGATGCGTGCACGCATGTATTGAGTTTTGGATTACGAGCGCGTATACTTGTTATTTTTGTCTGCAAGCAGGTTCTTGTCAGGTTCTTTTGCACCAGTCTACACCAGCGCTAGGGGCTGTGTTATACGGGATTCCAGTTGAAACATGTGGCAGCTCTAGAATAGCGGAACTGACGATGTGCATGGCTTACTACGAGGAGATGGGAAACCGGCGAGGCAGAGCGTGATTAAGAAGAGACAGCCAATTGAAAAATATTGATATAATTGTGTCCTTGTGTTTTTCTTTGATTTTCCTCTTGATCTTCCTCTTTATTCTTATTTTCCTGGCTCCTTGGCAATCCCCTCTCTTTGCTTACTCAAGTGTTTGTAGCTTGAGAATCAACTTGCAACGTTCGGCTTCTCTGTATTTACTGTTTCCCTGACTGTTTTGCCAATTCCAAATGTTTCATTTAAATGAAATGGCCTTGAATGGTATAGAGGCGCCATCTTGAGATAATGTCAAGATGCCATGCGGCATCCAGCGTCTATGCGACTGGTTTCTGCGTGTCGCCGACGCGCCAGCTTTCCCCCAGCATCGTCGTTTTCTCTCCTTTCCTTTTATGAGATGGATTGTTCTCATTCATCGTCGTCGGGCTGGACAAAGGGGTTGGCAATCTGCTCGCTGCCGTCGACGGGGGAGACGAGGACGAGGAGGGTGCCGCGGGCGACGACCAGGCCGAGGGGTCTCGTGGATTCGTTGCCCTCTTCATCTGTTGCAAGCGCATTAGCAACACATTTTTTTTTTCGTATTCAGTTTGATGAGTGTCAAAGAGTCTGCCCTTACCGCGGACTGTTTCTTGCACATCGTCGAGGACAAGGTTCATCAGCGCATCGTAGCCCTTGAGCGTGCCCATGACTACATTACCATGTCGATTAGCTCGCCGTCCGGAAATCGCATTGCCCAGGAAAGCATGGGTACGGTAACGCACCTTCGCGACCGCCGTTGAATTTGACCGTGATTTGCTTGTCCATGTACTTGGTCAGGTCTAGGATATTTTCCTTTTTGGGCTTTTCCCCGCCATCACCGCCGTGGCCGCCTCGATGTCCGCCGCCGCCGCGCGAACCTCCTCTGCCGCCGCCACCACCACCGCGATGATGACCTCCGTCACCGCGGCCGCCTCCGCCACGACCGCCTCGGTACGCAGGTCTATCCGACATGGCGCTTTGTGGGTGTGAGAGGATGTGGATGTGGTGGGATGTGGAAGAAGGATGAGAAAACGTGGCGAGAGGTCACGAGCTGCGGGGTGGGTGTCGCAAGTGTTTGCGACAGCCGGGAGCCAAGTAAAAACTGGAAGAAGCGAGGAGATGGGCGGAGGAGTTTCGCCGATTGGAGGGGGCCGATAATCGTCGCGACAAAACTTGGTGTTTGGATGGCCTCTGCTCGAAAAGCTCTGGGCGCTGTGCCACCATCGACGTTGGTAGGTGGAGCCGGAGCTTGTCTGGAAGGTCATCTAATTGGCTCGTGTTGAGGCAGCGCTAAGGCTGGATTTGTATTAGTGCGGCTAGCCAGATTTGCCTGGGTTTTGGCAGAGGAGAATTACAAGGCATCATGTATGGGGTGGCAATTTAAAGTAGATAGTTCGGTAGTTGTATGACGAATAAATCGACAATTTCTACAGCTCATCTCTAGAGCGATTTTGACCATTGTTCTCTGTTCTTATTTCTTTTACATCGTGTGCAAGGCGTGTGAGTGGGAAGCTGTACTGCCAGCGCACGCGGGTTCCAAAGAAAGCCGGCGGTTGAGCATCTTCCCACATCACTGCCAACACATTCAAAGATAGTCTACAGCCATCGTAGTACAGCCACAAAGATAAGATACTAGGAACGACTATTCTAGTGGCTTTGTATTATTCTCATGTTTTTTTCTATATTTTCATAGGTACCTTTGACCGAGTAATGATCTATTACGCTGATGAGCTGTTCGTGGTAGAGCTGGGCGACCGCCAGCTTTTTTTGGTACCCCGTAGCAGCGCAACGGCCAAGTGCCGACAAACGGCAAAGCGTGCAGGCCAAGCAGATCAGGCTGATCCGTTGATCAAATAGGGTCAAGTGGTGAGCGGGGGGAAGAACCCTGTTAGCAGTAGAATGAATAGAATATATCGAAGCTCTTGTTACCAAGCATTTTCCTGGGTACATGTGGAGAGCGCCATCGATGTTTTGCCACTTGTGCGTGTGCGGCGTGGACGGGCGGCGCTACGTCAGAAGGCGGCAGACCTGCCTTGGAGCTGCGCACTAGTTTCCGGGTATCTGGTTTTTCTGGTCTAGTCATTCGCAGCGCATGCAGGATTATATTGTTCGAGGTCATGTGGTGGGAGGGGGGCGAGTGCGAATTGGCGATGGCCGGGAAGGCGTCCATGTGGCGAAGAAGTCAATGCCCGGGTGGCGGCAATTGTTTATTGCCATCCTGCGTGCATTGGCCGTGCCATGTACATTTTCTTTATTTTTTTTTTATTTTTACTTTGGGAATATTTCTACCCGGACGAATAACGAGTTGCGGACTATAGACCACATGTCAGGCGGAAATGGCGATGCGGAATGCGTATGACTCGGGGAGAGTGGTTCGTGAGTGGACATGAGACGAGGGAGCGGGATTGTCGCCTATAGGGCCTCGCTTACACGGACAACGATCCGCCGGGCGTGGGATTGTGCACGGTGTCGACAAGCCGTCGTGGAACTGGCACGTTGGACGAGGACAAGGACAGATGAGTGCAGAAAAGACATGGGGCACGGATACACATATTGAGCAAGCAGGGGGGCCAGGAGGCGGGAGTTTTGCGCTAAAAATAAATATACACAGCAAGAGTGAGCGAGAGAGAGTGAGAGGCATGGTTGAATCTGCCGTGGTGTAGGCACCAGTAAGCGTGTAAGAGAAGAGGGCCGCTGAGCAAGTGAGATGCTGGGACGCTGAGACGGGTTGAAGATGTTGACTCTTTTGGGCTGGACAGGGATAATTTAGGTAGTCACAGCCACAGAGTCATTCTCCCCGAGGCACATCCGCATTTCTCGCAGCGGAAAACTGCCCAGTCGAGTAGTGAGTGGGTTGCTTTATTTTTGTTTTTATTTTCACCATTGTTGTATTTTCACATCCAAGGACGTGCATGTTCAAATTTGGTGACAGCCGCAACACTGACTGCTTCTGCCGAGGTGCGCAGTGGATTCATCATATTAACGGAACGCTTCAAGTGGCCCCAGCTCCAGAAGCTTTGGCTCAACTGCGCAGCGTGGCTCCCCGGTAGAAACACCCCCAGAAGTTCGCCCTAGAAGCCCCCGAAGCCCCATGGCCCCCTCTACAAGGGGCCCATGTCCAGGCAAAAAGGACGGGGGCATGGGGGCCTGATTGGCAGATGATGTGCGCTGGGCTGTGGCTGGCCGCTGTAGGCGCTGGCTCTGCTCTGCTTCTTGTTCTGGTAGTGGCACTGGGCTTGCTCCGTTTTCCGGTGTCATGCCTTGTTCCAGCCTAGATCCAAGCCATGTTGGTGATCACTTTCTTTGCTCTATTTTATTGTCCCCTTGTTCCGCTGCATCTGGACGGATTTTGCCTTGCACATCATTGCCCTGTTTGCCCACTGGAAACGCGCTGGTCTACCCCGCTGTGGATGATCAGGGCCTCCTTTGATCTCAAATGGCTGCGCCGTGGCTTTTGCTTTGCGCAACTTTGGACCATCATGGATGGCCCTGTGGCCCTGTCCTGTCTGCACTTGCATCCCACTATCCGTACTCCGTAGTTGCGTGCCTGTTGGACCTGCGGCACGTCTGATTGCTGAATGATGCTGTCGACTGATGCCTTGTCTGTGTTTCCGATGGCTGACTGCCGGTGATTGGAGTCTGCTGTCTTGCAATCGCGTGCTACTGTTCCTGCTGCCGTCTCTTGTTTTTGTTCGTCCGTTGAGAATGGCTACACATTTTGAGTCGCCCGTTTGTAGGCCGGCACCTTGCTCACACGTCAAACCAGTCCCTGACACCTTTCCAAGTCAACCAATTCCTTTCTTAATCGTCTTCTGCTGATCCCATCCTCGTACAACCGACAATGACACCAATTCAGCGCACCGGCTAGTCAGTCGAGACCCTCACCTCCTCCTGCTCCTCTCGACAGCAAAAAGGATCTGCAGTCGCCGCAACGCGTGTTCAACCGATGGCCGTTGTACACTGGCCGTCTATACATGTCCATTACTCGACCGCTTCTTTTCCTTGCATATTTTTCTTTTTCAATCTAGCAAACTTCTCCACCTCCTCGAACCTTTGAACGTTTTAATTCTCAACCCGGGCTGGCTGCGAAACCACGACTTGCAAACGCCATCACGAACGAGGAAGCCCAGAATCGAAACCGCCGCGCACCACCAAATCGTCGCGCCGCGCCGTCTCCTCTTCTCTCCCTCAACCCCGAGCAGAGGCCGGCCGCTTCGTCTGATTCCGAATAGCGCGGGCCAGACTTTTGATAAACGGAGCAAGGGTCCCCGTCCACACTTTCTCACCTCTTCTTCCTCGCCCCCCCAAATGTGCGTCTGGCGCCCCACAGACTGACAGGTCCCCTGGCCACCACTACCGCTGCCACGGACTGCACTGGTACCTCGACGCTCAAGTACCTACTTCTGGCCTCGCGCCGCATCCACATCAACGGAAGACAGCATCGGTTCCCAAAAGAAGGCTTGACGGGAAGCATTCCCCGTCTTGTTTCTTCCTTACAGTCGCCTTGCAATTGTTGCCGTTTCAAACAGTGGGCTTGCAGAATCACACGCAGGATATAGCAAGCCAAGGGGCAAGCCTCCCGCGCATCTTGCCGTGTTATAATTCCCACAACCCAGCTCTTGTCACTACACCACCACAGTCTTTACTTCTGCTCGATTTTGCCGCCCCAATCGTTTACCAATTCTTGTTGATTTTCATCTCATTTATTTACCATCTCGGCCGGTATTTCAACCTTCTTCTCTCGCGTGTAAATACCCTCTCGCCACCTCGCGTCAGCAGAGACGCTCGCCGTCCGGCTGCTTGCACACGGCCCTGGTCTCCCGTCACGTCGCTTGCAGAGATACGCCGAGATCCGCCAACCGACGCAACCTTGTTCTTGCCATCTAAATCTTGCCCTCTCGCCAAGACGGCCTCGCAATCCCACCTCTTCTTCATTCGGTCATCCCGCACGACCATGTCGCACACTCCTGACCTCGAGCACAAAAGGAAGCGTTCTGCCATTGACAACGGTGGCCAGGCCGGCTATCCCTTACCGCAACAGAATCCTCTCCAGCAGAGTGAGTAATTCCCTTTCTTCCCCGTTCCTGTCTCTCCACTTCGCTCTTTCTTTTTCCTAGCCCTGTTCGCCTCTCCGCCTCAAGCCTCGTGAGTGCGCAACGCGCAAGACCTCAGCTCCAAGCCTCCGGCTCACAAGCGCCCGATTATGCGGCTCCGCAACCACGCCAGGTGTCACAAGCGTCTTTGCCATCCGATCGTCTCACATGTAGTGCGACACAAGCAAATGTAGCTCGGATGGCTCGAGGCAAAATGCGCTGGACGTGAGGTGAAAAGCCTACGTGTTGGGGAGAATATTTCACGCATTGCAAGAGTCAACGTTTACTGACTTGTGCAGACTACACTGGTTACATCAACTTTTTACCTAGGCCAAATGCTGAACGTTTAACTCTGATCCAAGGTGATGGGGATACATTCGGAGATATTCTAACGCTTCTAGCCGACTATGAAGGTATGGCTCCTGCATAGCTTGCCTGGCAGAGTATGCGCTTACACGATATAGGTGTGTTGGACCGGCAGGAGAGCCTAGCAGCCAATCTTGGCGCAAAGCTCACAGGACCTCGCATTATAAAAGGCATCGAGCGCTTTTTTGACGGTCCAATCAAAACAAATGCGACGTCGCCTTTTGCGAATCCCATCAGCTGGATTGATGTTGTGTCGCACGCCAAGGTGCACCCTAACGAATTTGTCTTTGCTACACTACCGAATGGCACTCGATGCTGCCAATTTCACTTCAAAGGGTTGCAGTGCGAAATTGGAGAAGATGATTGGCGACTAATCTCCTCTGGGGCTCTCGACCGCTTTCCGCTCGAGCACCCGTTTGAAGAAGACGAGACGGCGGAACTGGCTACGCTGGATATTCTCGAGTCTAGGGCATCTGTCCTGTATAAAAGGGCTGATGAAGTAGCTGCTAGGGCGCGGATACTACATCATCGCATAGGACAACGAAAGCATGACCTCTCTAGGCGACGCAATGCGGAAAACGGACAGCGATATCCGTCGACCGGTGGCGTCCCACCTTCTCGACTCACAGCTTCAGGCGCGCCCTATGACCTTCACGCCGACCTTCTGCAGCAGTTCTATACAGCGTCAACTCCAACTACAGTACCGCCATCTCGCTCACAGTCCGTGACTGCCCTGTCACCCGCTGGAGTTTTGCCCATTTCTCCATCCGTTGCATCGCCACATCCGACTCAGCACCGGCTGTCCGTAACCTCGGGCCGCTCCGGCAGCAGTGGCCACCCGACCGAAAACTCGGCCATGACAGAAATGGATCATCGCGCCGAGTTGATGCGCTCGCTTGTCACAGAAAAGGCGGAGAAGCTACAGCGCGGTGAGATCATCAGCCCAGCGTGCGATCGCTGTCGCCGCCTGCGCTTGCACTGCGTCAAGCACCTCACCGCCTGCCAGGGGTGCACCAAGAAGCATGCGAAATGTACCTGGCGCACAGTGACAGACGAGGAGGCGACGCTTCTGAGGCGCGAAATGGGCATTCGCGTGGAGCACGATGCGCAGGTGGCCTCGGAGAGTATATCGCCGCCTGAAGAGCTCCCCGCGCCACTCGCCATGGATGGCATGACAATCCGGCCTAGCAGTCGCGCGGAGACGGATATCAGCGCATCCATGCACTCGACAGCGTACAGTCCTGGACCTTTTTCTAGTGCGCGATCCGATCTGAGCGCTGAACCGGGCCGGATGAGCTTGCCGCCGGTGCTGCCTGGTCTGTCCGGTCCGCCGCCCATGCAACGAGGGCGCGATCCATCGCGGCTGAACCAGGTCGCATCAATGTTGACGGAAGGTAGTTGCATGCGGCCGCCATATCCTCCGGCGCAGCAGCCTCCGCCCCCACCGTCGCATTGAGTACGTATCGAACGCAAGGGAGCTAGATTCGGAAAGCAATTTCATAACATTATTACCATATTTTGCCTGGAAGTGGAAGGCTGAAAATGTACAGTACTGGAGCCTTCGCGTCGTTGATGTATGAACGATGGACACGATCATGACAATGCCTATTTCTTAATAATAACAGCTTGCGATTCTTGCTTGCTTTTCTTGGAGATGGACGTGGGACGAGGTCCGGTGCGGCAGTTGCTAAAAATCCACGCTTTGATGCTCTATTTATCGCCTTGTATAGAGCTTTTGAAACATGGTCTAACATACTTTGGTGCAACTCCTGATTCCACGTAGTACAAATACTGTGACTGGTAGTCTGGGATAGTGTTGCGTTGGTGTGACGATGCCTCGCTCCCAAGGCTCAACGACTGCAAAATTATAAGAAGGAAAACTGGCAGTGAAAGAAATTTGCGCCTTTGAGAGTTTATCATTTAACAGTTGTGATCATTTTGACATATTCGATACATTAGCGCCAACTGTGGCATTAAAGGCCTGTGAGGAGCCGCCTTTTACAAACCGCCTGAAAAAATCGGGGCGGTTTGGAGAAAATCGTCATCCCTTTCACCCGCTCCGAATCATTCTCATCCTTGCAAGTCAACGCCTTGTCGCGCTTTTCCAATGGACGTATTTTGAGCCAGTCCTCTCCTTTTCGTTTTCAAAGACGACACGCCGTGATTCGATTTCTGCTCTCGGTTGAATCGTCCCTTGCGTCGTCACACGGCGTCCGCAGTTCAACGCCGCTCACAAGCAATGCCAGGCCACGCCATGGCGCAACCACAACAGCCGGTCTTTGCCGCTGGGCGCGATGAGCGCCGACCTTTTCAACCTTCACATACAGCCGCCGAGCACGCCGTGCTGGTCCAGTCCCGCGAGACGGGCGAGATCTTGCCCGACGACACCCTGCCGCCCAGGGGCCAAGTCAAGGCGCTGCCCTTTGCCAAATCTTGGGTGCATTTCATGGCCGGAGGGTGCGCCCTCTCCCCGCCGACAAGAATCGCCGAGACGAATTGCTGACTGAGTGTAGAATCGGTGGCATGACAGCCGCCACCCTCACGGCACCGCTCGACGTTTTGAAAACACGACTCCAGTCCGACATATACCAGGCCCAGCTGCGCGCCGCCCAGGCCATGCAAGCGCAGGCGGCGCGCAACCCGCTTTCCGCGGCCTTTTACCACCTGGGCGACACGCTGCAGATTTTGCGCACCGTGCAACGCACCGAGGGCACCAAGGCCCTCTTCAAAGGCCTCGGCCCCAACCTCGTCGGCGTGGTGCCTGCGCGCGCCATCAACTTTTACGTCTACGGCAACGGCAAGCGCATCATTGCCGAGCGCTGGAACCACGGAGAGGAGGCGCCATGGGTGTACATGCTGGCGGCAGGCGCGGCAGGTATCGCGACGTCGACGGTCACCAACCCAATCTGGATGATCAAGACGCGCATGCAGCTCGACAAGAACATCGCAGAGCGGGCTGGCGGTGTCGAGGTGCGTAGACAGTACCGCAACAGCTACGACTGCGTGCGGCAAATCTTACGCGAGGAAGGAGTGCGTGGTCTGTACAAGGGCATGAGCGCGAGCTATCTGGGCGTCGCCGAGTCGACGCTGCATTGGGTGCTGTATGAGCAGTTCAAAGCATACCTCGCGCGCAGGGAGGAGCAAATTGAGCGTAGCGGGCGCGACAAGACGACATGGGACCGCTCGGTCGAGTGGACAGGCAACTTTGGCGCCGCGGGCATGTCCAAGTTTGTCGCTGCCGTCCTAGCCTACCCGCACGAGGTCGCGCGGACACGCTTGCGACAGGCTCCCGTGGCGGACGGCCAGCCCAGATACACGGGCCTGGTCCAATGCTTCAAGCTCGTCTGGAAGGAAGAGGGCCTTATGGGTCTCTATGGAGGCCTGACGCCGCATCTCTTGCGTACTGTACCCAGCGCGGCCATCATGTTTGCCATGTACGAGGGCATTCTGCGCCTGTGCAACACGCCGGCTTAAACGACACATGCACACACACACCACTTTTTACTGTAACAATACCCTGTACACACCTTGCCGGAAACAGAAACGATGTGCCTCTCACGAGGCCTACGTAAAACGGAAGAAGAAAAACAAGACTAGAGCGCAAGGAAGGCATATAGTAGATCTTTTCGTCCAGGGATCATTTTCAACAGGCGTTTTGGGGACGACGGGCAAAATAAAGAAACATGGTATATGGACGTTAGCTTATAACCACTCATTCAATTGGATATGGGACCTAGCAGTTGGGGCTATTCTATTAATATGATTATTACTTGTACACGCACCGGACGAGAAGTTCTCCTCATGGAATGACATAGCCCGCATGTACACTGCCACTGCCCAGCAATTGTTCAGTGGGTCCCATCTGCGCCCCAACATCATTTGATCGCTCAACTTTTACCATTCAAACGACATTCGTGTGACCATATATATGTGATCAGCTTACAACGTTCCCTCGAACCAAACGTGAGCTGTGTGAGATCTCGGATCTTTCGCCGGACACTACGACGCAGCCACCACCCTGCTAGCATCGGCAAACGCCACTTCCTACCCCTGATATAAAGCGCACCTCTATCCAAAATGCCGTGGAAAGACCGCTTCAACCAAATCAGGAATGAGTTTAATGGTATGATTGGCGAAGGCCAGCAACAGCAGCAGCAGCAGCAGCAGTACTACCCACCGCAGCAGCCGCCGCCAGTTCCGGGCAACTACCCGGGAAACAACCAGCAGCCGCCGCCGGTGCCGCCTCATCCTGAGCAGCAAGGCGACGGACAACCGCCGCCGATCCCGCAGCATCCGCCGCAGAGCTCTCGCGTGTACTGGCAGCCGCAGTTTCTTCCGCACGTGGCCGTTTCGCACGAGTGGGATGCCAAGACGGGCCACGGCACCGACGGCTGGGGCAACCACGAGCTGCAAAACTACACGGACCAGTCCCAGAATGCGTTTCAGTAAGTTCTCCGGCCCTTTTGGCTCGCACAGAATAATGGTCTGGACACTACGTTTCTGACACAAAGAAAACCAGCACGCAAGATGGCAGGCTTGTGCTCCGCGCCGTGGCCAACAGCTCAGCCGCCGAGCATGACCAAAAGTACACGTCGGCGCGCCTCGTCAGCCGGCAGACGCTCACGCACGACCGCGGCGTCCTGTCGGCCGTCATCCTCGCGCCCGGCGCCGCGGGCATCTGGCCGGCCTTCTGGCTGCTGCCGCGGGAGCCCTTTGCGTGGCCGACGGACGGCGAGATTGACATTGCCGAGACGTGGAACGGCGACGGCGAGAACCACAGCTGCCTGCACTGGGGCCCGCACAAACAGGGCGACAAGCACCGCGTGCTGGGCACGCGCGTGCCCGACATGCACCGCCGTCCGGTGCAGTATGATTTCGCGTGGGACCAGCCCGGCGGGCGCGCGGGCGAGGGGCGCATGATCTGGTACATTGACGGCCGGCCGGTGATGAAGTGTAGCGTGCCGCCGGGGACGCGCCCGCTGCGGGACATGACGGTGCTGCTGAACGTGGCGATGGGGGGCGACGTGTGCCAGGGCAAGGTGCCGAGGGACGGGGCGTATGACATGATGGTGTTTGCCATGTCGATGGCGCACGAGATGGAGAATGGCGGCTGGGGCCGGTTCGAGTATGATTGGGGACATCCTGCCGTCTCGGGGGGCAATCCGTACTAAAGCACGGCCAAGAGATTGTGGGAGATGGATAGCCATTATTCGAATTTTAGAAATGATAAATTTGCTTTGTGAGTCGAAAGCTGGCTTCCATCTTGTAAAGGCTGGATTGCGGGCTGCAAGACAAGTCGGAAGATGCAGTCGCCCGCGCTTAGATATAGGTCCGCCATCTCGTCGAGCTTGTATGTACGCTCCTCTGCGACTTTTAGAGACGATGCATCGATGATGGGGATATAGCCGCTCTCTCGCACAGTGTGTGCCTCTCGTGGCGCGAGTTGCTGGATTCGGTACTGTAACCGCGGAGTCTCCTCGCTCAACGCTAGCCGCTCCGTCTTTGTGTACTCGAGCTGTACCCGTAGATCGTTCGCCATGTACATCCTGGACGTCTCGTCCGTGGGCAGGCTGGATGCGACCACCTCGCCCTGGGCCAGCGCGTAGCACTGACGAAGCGTCCAGTCATCTCCATGCGCCGACTTTGCTCGGCTGCTTGTAGTAGCGTGCCGGGCTTCTTCATTTCTCAATAGCGTTGCGGTACTTTTGCTTGACGAAGACGACGACGAAGTGTCTGGAGGAGTCGGAATGTCATCAACGGCTGGCCGAGCATCCGGATTGCGAATCACGGACACCATGTTGCTGAGCGTAGAAGATGCCTGTGCAGGAACCAAAATGTCCTCTGTGACTGGATTCTTCGAGCTACACGCCACGGACACGGTGCTCTTGTACGAAGAAGATGACTCCGAAACAGTCAGTATCTTCTCCACGGCCGTCGTATCCAAGTCGCGCTCCACCAGCATGTCACCACGGCCCGCGGCGTCCGCTGCTCCCGCCACCGTAGCAGCCGTAGTCGCCGAGAGCATGGCGGTCGAGCAGGTGCTCTCCCACGGATCGGGATGCAGCACACGCCGCCGGCCGTCGCTCTGCAAAACCGCCAGCGCGCTCTCCTGTATCCTTTGCTCCAGGAGCCGGTTGAGCGACGCTTGCAGCGGGCGAAACGCGGCCGTCGGCGGCAGTCTCCATCCCGGATAGAGTCTGCCGTGGCACCGGGGCGTGTAGAGCTTGGCCGCGTGCGCGTGCTGGAGCAGGCAGTTGCAAAGAAAACACGCGTCTTTGCTGGCGCACACGATACGAGGTGGGTTCGGGGTTGGGTTGGTGAGGATGTGGCCGAGGAGTTGGACTTCGGCGTGGAATTTACCCTGGGTCAGAGTCTTGTGCGTCTGAGCCTCAAAGGCGGCGGTGGTGGTCTTGAGTGCGAGGCAGATGCGAGCGGCGCCGCCTTTGTGGTTTGGCACGATGCGGTTAAAGGTACTCTCCAGGGATGTCGGCGACGAAGAGGGAGATGGCTGTTGGAAGAAAGATTTCGGGAGATGTATGGCGATGGCCCTCATGCCTCGGACGATGGGCGCCTTTTTGGCTGCACGATACAGGATTCGCGCAATATGTCTGTATCGGGCGCCTTTTCTTAGCATGGTAACCAAGCTGTTTCGAGACGAAGGTTCCATCATTCGATCTGGAATCAAGTCAATCACGTCCCGCCACTTATTCGTCGCAACCAAGTCGCAGAGGCCGTTGATGACGGCACACAGTTCGCTGTCGGTGCGATGCTGTACCCAACTGCTGATGGCTCTCAGCACGTCGGCCGACTTTATCAAAAACTGTGAGATTTGACCTTGCAGAGAAGGAGCATTCTGTCGATATCGCGCCATCTTGGGCACTTCTATTCCGCTGCCCAACTGGAGTAGTGATTCTCGGGTTCGTTCCAGCACTGTGCCGAGCGGAGTTCTAGTGGACTTGGACATGGTCTTCTTCTCGTATCCGAGCCTGCAAAGAATTCTAGCTCGACATAAAGATACAATATTCGCAAAGACGTCATTCTCGCAGTGGCCTGGTTTCTACCTTGTCAATCGCGATATTGAAAGATTTCGACATTGGCTGACGTACCCTGTCCGGGGCTGGAAAGCCGCTTGAAGATTTGATTGAACCTGTTACAAATTGCATCCAATGTCGCATTATTTACTGTTGGGCTTTTCTTGTTTATTGCTACATAGACCTCAAGTTTATCGTCGGCCCTGTGCTCCTGGATGCACACTGCCGTGATGCAATCGGGACTGTCTGTGATACTGGAAAGAAAGGCCAGGGAGCCTGCTAGTGCTCGCTCCGTCGCAAAGGACAACGCGTACGTGGCGAAACGTGCGGTGATGGAAGGTGGTGCGTTGACAGAGGGCGGCTCGGGGATCTTGTGTAATAGGTGCAGCAGCGATATGTTTTCGGCGCAGGCAATGTGCGCGGACTTGCCCATGATGGCGAGGCTGATGAATATGAGCGCAGCAGCTTGGACATGTGCCGACCGCGCCTACATTTTATATATCATTACGTATGCCACGCAGCTTCCAGCGTATCTGTTGGCAGCTGAAAGACCGCGCAGGACATGCGGAGGCGGCTGGCTGCGAGGGCCTACCACTAGGTGGCGGCTGAATCACACAATCATGCATTCGCAGCTTAAAGATCCGAGACAAACATTTGCACGCATATAACACATTCAGCGCTTTTTTTTTTCAACATGTCTTGATTTCTTCACTATCCGCCGCCATGCAGCCGGTACAGACGTCAAAAGGCTCATGGAAATCCTCGATGCCATAACGGCCCGATCACCAGATTGAACCCGTCGAATAAGGAAATGTCTCGGCAGACTTTGTGAACCATTCACAGCACCTTTGAACAAGTTCAGTTCCTGTTGGTCATCGTTCCTAATATTCTTCATCTTTGCCGCTGTTGGCGTGAAAGAAAACTGGTTTGACCAAGTTTTTACCGTCGGAATTAAAACTGAATACCTGGATTACCTGGGGTGTCTAGCCCTGCCGCTCGTTGCTCTCCCTCCTCACGCCTTCGGACAGAATGGCAAAGTATAGTCCAATGTAGACCATGGAGCAGCAGCGATTGTGGCGCGCGTCCGCCGCGGCGGCCTCGGGTGCGTCTAGGTCTATGAGCGCCCTATATCCACTGATGGCCTCGAGAAATAAACCCACATCGCCGTTCTCCTTTGCTTGGGCTTCCGCAACTATTGAGTTTACCATGATAGTTTGAGTCATGTCCTGGTAGGTCATGGTCGGCAGCATCGGGAGCAGCACGTTGTCCACCTCGGCCCTTGCGCGAGATGGGCCATTGTCGGGTGATGCCAGAAGCGCCAAGATAGTCAAAGAGACTTGTAGGACGGCTCTGCGTGTATTCTGAGATGTAGTGGGCATGGTGATGTAGGTGTCGTAAAGTGACGATGTGCTGAAGTATGTCTTTGGAGGGGGGGGAGAGCTGTTGATTGGGAAATAGTTCACGCTACGAATGGCAGATTTGAAGTCTTTTATATTTTGAGCTTGGTGACCTGGACGCAGACTGACCTGGCTTCTGCTGCTTTGTTTTATACATCTGCTGGGCGCGCTGTGATTTTGTTCTTTCAAGAGCGCATCAACGGCACCATCGACCTTTGATGCGACGAGCAAACAGCACTGTAACGAAACAAGACAAGTATAAATATGATGCTCGACTCTTGGACCTATTGAAATAAAGAAACCTCCATCTGCCTCGACACACATTTTGGCCTCGTTTCTTTTTCGTCGCTCATTCTGCCCTCTGAATGTGTGACGATTTATAGCGTCGATCCCGTAAGATGGCGCGCAGTCAATGCTCGCAGCATCTTGGCCATGAACAAGGACACAACAGCGCCAATTTTTGCGTTTGTAGGAATGACAACCAACACCGCCGCTTTGAAATATGTACAGGCTCGTTAAATCATTGCGCTGTGCAACGCTGATATCTTTCCCATCCATGCTACCCAGATCGCGGTTAGACGGGCCAACAAAAACACCCGTCTTCAATAGCTGCTGACAAACCTAGAAGTAAGGAGCCTCGAAGAGGAGGGTAATTGAGATTGCCAATTTCCTTCCAAAAAAAATTTGGTGGTAAATCTTATCCTCCAGTGGCACCCTGGAGTTCCCGGGCTGGCGGCTCTACCTGTGAGTATGTGTTGCCTCTTGACGCCGTACGTTGGCTCACCATGGTCAAGACAAGGACTCAAACATCGTGGGCACCGTAGCACGGAAAGCTCGGTCGACATCAAGGGCTTTATTTGTATTAAATCAATGTTTTGATCGCGATTGCGTTTACAGATTACCCCTTGATGCATTGAAGCGACAGAGACCTGATCTCGAATGCCTCGGCAGTTGTTTCAGCCTGATATACCTCCCGTGCCCAATACCGGGACAGTGCAAGCCGAACTTGATGTCGGCGAAGAACTCCAATATCCCCGACTATGATGTAGTTTTCGCCACTCCTCACGGTACATCAGCTCGTTGAAAATGCTCGAGTCTAGCGGCATTGTCGGAAGTTGGCACCGTGGCACTGCCCCGACCAGATGTTCGTGTGCAACAAGGAGCCTTCTCACGGCGATGCCAACCCTTACATAACATGCCCAAGTATCCTCAGGGTCCAAATAAAACGAGTTATATTCCTTGAAACAGTCTCATGAGGCTCTCCTACGTTGGGAGTCTGCTGTGGTTGCACCATAAGTTGTTGCATGACCGAGGTTGTCCTGGCCGGTGCCAGCGGCGGGGGTAACCCCGTATTGGAAAATGGGCGGCAACCATGCTGCCACGCTCCCGACGGGAGGTTTATCACCGTTCTATAGTGCGAGCGGTAATAGCGTTGTGCTCCGATCTGATCTTGGCAGCAGCACTTGTCAGCTTCCCGCGCCCCTTCGCACAAAGACCTGCCGGGCGCGCACTGACTCGCAGTGATGGCCTTCAACTGGAATTTGCCTGACGAAGACGCAAGCCATGGCTGACGGGTACTCGACCTAGTCACTGAGCAACTATTGCCGTTGTCAACAGCTCAATCTTGTTCAGAGTGTGGCCAGGCTCACTCTGTTATGGGGTGATGCGCATTGTAAGACAGAGCCGAGGCGGACATTCCGCCGTGGCGTGTCCTGCAGGCTGCTTGGTTGCAACGTCTACGTGTCAGAGCTAAAAGTAGACCAGGAATACTTGGTTCCTCGCCATGCTGTTGAGTAGATATAATTATATAGAGTTACATATAGCTGTTGATTGTACTGTTCACAATCTTGGCTCCCTGCGCTCTACTACTCTATCAAGTTGATTAACTACATCTTTTGCACTTTTGAACTCCTCCTACTATACCCAACATGCAACTGGCTGCTTTTTTCATTTTAGCCGGCGTTGCTCGCTCTCTAGCATCACCAGCAGTTGTGGTCCGACAGGGTAAGAACTGCAAAGGACTTCCCAGCATGACTGGCTCAGTCACTATCCTCTAGCTAAAGTCCAAGGCTTGTATAATAAATAGACAAGATTAAAGACTAAACCACCTCCCAGATAGCTTGGACAAGGCCTCGCCTGACGAATTTGAACTGTTTTCGCAGTATGCCCAAGCGACTTACTGCGCAGCCCTGTTTGACAGGACGGCCGACACCGCAGTCTGCACGGACGAGGGAAACCCCGTATGTGCAGATTTCAAGGGAACAGTCACTGTGAAAGAGTTTGCCAATGCTCAACTTGGCACTATCGCGGGCTACGTCGCGACCAGCCCTAGCAAGCAGCATATAGTTGTTGCTTTCAAGGGCACGGACACCATGTCTTTGGTGGATGTCCAAACAGACTTGGCCAAGAATCTCGTGTCTGCTCAGTGAGTGATTGGCCTGTTTCTTTCCCCATTGTAATCAATTTGAATTATTGACTAAATTCTTGGTAGAGATCTGTTCCCCGGGCAGTTGTGCGTCGGCTGCAATCTCCACAACGGCTTCAAGACGGGCTTTGCTGGTCTCAGGGCCGACCTGGAGCAGACCCTCAGGACGGAGCTCGGCAAAGCAGGACAGGAGTCGTAGCGCGTAGTCGTCACCGGCCATTCCCTGGGAGGCGCTGTGGCAACGATTGCGGGAGCCTACCTGCGAACTCGAGGAGTCGCGTGTGACATTTACACATACGGCTCACCGCGCGTGGGCAATCAAGAGTTTGCCGCTCTCGTAACAAAGGATAGCAACTTTTCGGCGCGAATCACAAACGGAAACGACATTGTGCCCGCGGTGCCATACGGCTCACTGTTTAAGCTCGGGTTCTACGCCCATACGTACCCAGAATACTGGTACAAAGCAGGTCTGCTGGGTTCCTCAAAGGGATACGAGACGGCCGTGACCAAGTGCAGCAGCAAAGGGGAATGTGCAGGGCCGACCTGTGGCAAGGCGCAGAGCTTCTTGGATATTTTGCCGGCCAAGCTTGCATGCCGAGTCAGTGACCATACAAAGTACATTGACCCGGCGGTGCTGCCTTGCAAAGACGTTCGCAAGCGCAGGAGCAACGACCCCGAGGATGCTCCCATGACCGAAGAGGAGTTTGAGAATTTCCTGACTGAGCAGACAAAGGAGGAAGAGAAGAAGCAAGAGTAGAAACACTACAGTCACTTGTGTTCAACATGGATGGTGCGCCGAGTCCGATCTATGTGGCTGAGTAGGGGGTGGCAACATACAGCTAAAAGGAATGGAGTATATACGACGTTGAAAATACAACCTAGATAAATCAACTTGATATTATTGCACAACTCATTCTAGCTCATCTCAAGATTGGTTTGAATATCGCCGTATTTCGACTTGTACATGTCCACGGGGTAGTTTGTTCTCGGCGCCCACATGCCACTGCCGGCCTTGGGAAGCTTCTCGTTGACATTGTCAAGATATGTCGCCTTTAGGCTGAACAAAGACTTGGGCACCATTGTCTTTTGGTCTGCTGCGTCCATGCGCGGCACGGCGACCTTGAGGCCCTTGTTCCGCAGCTGCTCAATCACACGCACGGTCAGGTGGGCGGCGCAGTCGCAGCCCAGCGTCCACGACGCATTCTCAAAGCCAATCGTGAAAAACAGATTCGGCACATCCTGCAGCATCGTGCCCTTCCACAAGAACTGCCTCGACTGGTCCAGGTGCTGCCCGTCCACGGTAATCTCCATGTCGCCGCCAAAGCTGAGCTTCAGCCCGGTCGCCGTCACGATGATGTCTGGGTGCAGGACGCTGCCCGAGCTGAGCTTGATGCTGTCCTGCGTCACCGCGTCGATGGTGTCGGTGGCGATGCTCGCCTTGCCCGTGCTCAGGGCGGCAAAGATGTCGCCGTCCTGCGAGGCGCACAGGCGCTGCTCCCAGGGGTTGTAGCGCGGGTTGAAGTGAGGGTCCCACGGCACCGCGGCGGGCAGGCGCTTGACGTTTTCGCGCCTGATGACGCGGCGGACGAGGCTGGGGCAGTACTTGCAGACCTGGATCATGAGGACGAGCTGCAGGATCCAGCCGGCGCGCAGGAGCAGGTGGGAGACGGAGCGCGGAAACAGGAAGAAGATGATTTGGGCGAGCGTTCCGTGCTGGGGGAGGGGGAAGATGTAGGTCGGGCTTCGCTGAAGCATCGTCACATGCTTGGCCTTGTCGGTCATGGAGGGCACCAGGGTCACGGCCGTCGCGCCGCTGCCAATGATGACGACGTCTTTGCCGGCGTAGTCGAGATCCTGGGGCCAAAACTGCGGGTGCAGTACCTTGCCTTGGAAATTCTCGATGCCGGGAATGGTCGTCTTGAGCGGCGTCTCATAGTCGTAGTATCCCGTCGCGAGATACATAAACTGGCTGTAAAAGACCCTGGGCTCCTTGGCGCCGGGGACCGTGGCCGTAATCGCCCAGCGCGCGTGCTCCGACTCCCAGTTGGCCGCGATGATCTTGTGCCGGAAGCGGATATTGGCGTAGATGCCCGTCTTTTGCGCCGACTCCTTGATGTAGGCGCGAATCTCGTCGCCGCCGGCCATGGTGCCCTGCTTGGGCCATGCGTTCCACTGAAAGGCAAAGGTGAAGATGTCCGAGTCGGAGCGGATGCCAGGGTAGCGGAAGAGATCCCAGGTGCCGCCCACCTCGTCGCGGTTCTCGAAGATGGCATACGAGCTTCCGGCGGGTGTGCCGTGTTGGAAGCGGTACGCCGCATTGATGCCGGCGATGCCTGCGCCGACAATGATGAGGTCAAAGTCTGTGTGGCCGGCCTTGAGCGCCGGACTGGCTGTTGCTGCTGGCATGATTGAAAATGGTACTTCGAATCGAGTGTGAGTAAATTCAGGTCGAGCGAATTGAGCTCATTTGAAAATCTAGAGCTCGGGTCTATATGACTATATGAAGAGTGACTGCCTTTGCTGCGGCGCAACTAGCCCGGCGGCGACGGCGCTCGCTACACGGCCCGGTGGAGCTGCAACGGCGCAGGCTGTTTCGGCAAAGTTTAGTTGAGTTGCCTCGGATGTCTGGGGCAACGCGGGGTTGGCGTCGGCCAACTAATAAGCCAACCGGTTTGCGAGCGAGTCAGCCCAAGTTGGCACAGCGCTAACCTTGTGCCTGTCTCTGTGCCCGTCTCTAGTGCAACCATATTTGGACAAGGAGTCTAGGCCCTTTGATGATGCAGTATGGAATTGATGACGTTGTATTACAGGCATAAAGTCTATATTGTGCATCGATTCAATCAAAGCTAATACTACATGGGAAACAATGTCATCTATCCAAGAGAGCAGGCAGTCCCTGTGACGCCCACTTACACAGAAGCGGCGGCGGCTACTTGTTGCATTTTATGAATGGCAGAAACATAGCCAATCTGCGCAGAAAACAAGTTAGCACTAATACAATATCTTGCAGCCGGAGAAACTAACCGTTTCGGTGCCGCCTCCCAGACCCTTGATTCCAAGCCATCGGCTGAGAGTCGCCTGCGAGAAGCTCTTTGTGGGCAGTCGTGCGTCTTCGTCGCTGACGTCGGAGTTGAAGATGATGGTCCTGGGCAGCCTCGGCTCAACAACCGAAGGGCGCCCGATGCCGACCAGATCGCAGGCGCCGCTCTTGACGGCGTATTCCAGTCCGAGCCGGCTGCGGAAGCCTCCGGTAACCATGAGGTGGAGCTTTGGGAAGGTCTTGCGAATCGAGTTTGCAAAATCCAGGAAAAAGGCTTCGCGGGCCGCCGTGCTGGCAGAGACTTTGACCCCAGCTTCGCTAGTAACCGATTCCATCATCTGTAAGCCATTAGCAAACAACCAAGATTTAGTTGTAACAGAATTGTGCCCACCTTGGGATCTTCGTAGTTGCCTCCGCTGATTTCAAGAAAATCAACACCCTCATTCGTAATCTCCGTCAGCTGCTCCAGGCAGTCCTGTAGCTCGCCCTCACTCTGGTGGTCCACCGAGTTAATCTTGATGCCGACGCAAAACGTCGGCGACACGGCCGCGCGAATCGCCCGAATGACATCCACGACAATCTTGGCGCGCTTCTTGGGCGACCCGCCGTACTCGTCGTCGCGCCGGTTGCTCCGCGCCGACAAGAACGACGACAGCAGGTAGCCGTGGGCGGCGTGGACCTCGACGCCGGCAAAGCCCGCGTCCTCGGCGATGCGGGCCGTCGTCGCGAAGCGCCGCACCACGTCGTCAATCTCAAAGTCGGTCATGGCGCGCGGCGTGCCAAAGACGAGCGCGCCGGCGGCCCGCGCCACGAAGCCGGCGCCGAGCTGCACGCCCACGGCGCTCGGCGCAATCGACTTGGCCAGGAGCCCGCGCGTGCCGGCACCGACGGTCGACTGCCGGCCCGGGTGGTTGATCTGCACAATGGCCGGCGTGCCGTGGACGCCCTTGGCGGCGGCTGCCCACCGCGCCCAGGCCTCGAGGTGCGCGTTGCGGCTGATGCGCTCGTTGACGCTCACGTCCTCGGGCGTGCCCAGGTACGTCGCGTCGACCTGCACGTTGCCCGTCATGAGCAGGCCCCAACCGCCCTCGGACCAGAGCCGGTACGTGTCGATGAGGTCGGCGTGCGGCAGCCGGTCGCGCCCGGCCCAGCCCTCGGCCATGGCGGCCTTGGCGAGGCGGTTGGGAAGGGTGAGGCCGCATGGCAGCGTGATGGGCTGTGAGATTTCCAAGTCTTGCTTCGTCATTGTTGGATCGTTGGTGAGGATACGTATGATGGTAGTTGTGCAGGTTATGTGTTGGAGGTGCGCCGCTATATAGCCAAGCGGGCGAGATAGGCACCAGACTGACGTCGTTGTAGACAGACTTGCGCTTGCAGTTGGCTGCCTGGCGATTTTTTTTTCTTTCTTTGGCAATTGATCACTCAGCAAGGCAATGATGGGCTGGTGGATTAGAAGCGCATCACGGCAATTCGGGCGGAGTTTCAAAGTCCATTGCCCCTTCGGCTAGCAACCGGCGCTGAAAACGCGGAGGATCGGGATATCTTGCCTCGACGGTGGAGACTTGGCCCGGCTCGGCCGCCGAGTGATTAGGCTATCCGGCTAGGGGTCTGCGCACACTTGCGACCTGGGTGAAAGGGGTATCATTTTTGTATAGATGCTATACTATTCCATCTGCGTCTATTTTCTTCCTTTTTCCAGGCACGCCTTGATTAGATTCGAAAATCCACCATGATATCTCCTAGGACGGAGTTTTCTACACCACAAACACCGGCAATTTACCAGTCTTGAATTCGGTGCGCACATTAATCTTTTCACCTGTTTCTTGCTGCTTCTTCAGGGCTATTCGCAGAAAATTGTGCGCCCTCTCAATGTTGGGTCCAAAGGCCGTCAGATCCTGGAACCGGGCCAAAATCCAGTCGCGCGTCGAATCCGAGTCTGTCTGCAGCGCTACCAGGAACAGCGGATACGTAATAAGATGCAGAAGCTCGAGCCCAACGTGCTTATATATTTGGTGAGCGAGGTTCATGATCACTGCAATGTAGGTCGCGGTTGTAGTCTTCTTTTCGTCGGCCGTCATAGCATCAGGCTCCAGCTCGCACCGCAGCAGGTGCATCTCGAGCAAGCTGGAAAAGTACAGCGGCATGAATGCGCGAAAGTTGGTGGCCACCATGTCAGAGACGTCCGCATCAGGCGTCATCTCTGTAGCCAACGCGACTAGCTCTGGGTATTTTTCGGCCAGGTAATCCGCAGACTCTTGCACCACGGCCAGACGCTGCCGAGCCGCATCCCCCTCGTAGCTAGAGATGTCGGCTACGAGATACCGCAGGCCGCAGCAAGCTTGCCACATGTCGGTAATGTGTTGGTTCGCGACATCCGCCAGCATCTCATTCGCGGGGTAGTTTTGCCGAAACACGGCTCTGTAGAGGCCGTCCGAGTAGCGATGCAGCTTGGTAAAGGCTTCCGTCAGCACAATGTCCGGGTCGTGCGCCAGCACGATTCTGTGCATGACTTTGTTGACCTCGCCGCCGAGCCCAAACGTGGACCCGAACCCGTCCAGAAAGGCAAAATACACGAGCATGCGCGCAGCAAACACAGACAGTGGCGGCGTCTGGCTTGTAGACAGCACCATGTCCGTGGACAGCGACGATGCCGATGCCCGCGCCGTTGGCGGCCTCGCCAGTTGCGCCGGCCAATCGCTGCATCGCTCCTGGATCAGCAGAGCAGCGCCTCGGAGGTGATTTGTCCACCCAGAGTACGCAGCATCGCCAAACTTTTGCTCGTACATGAGCATGAGGTAGATGGCCGCGAGCGCCACGTCCAGGTCTATGAAGCTGGGCTCGCCCGCGCTGATGGTGTCCGCCATCATGCGCAGGGCAGCCGAGTAGTGGCCGAGGCCGGACCAGCCGGTCGGGACTTTGTGATCCTCGCGCGACGCCACTCTGCCCTGGTGCATGTTGCGCGTGCCGAGAGCCAGCAGGCCGCGCATCACGAGGGGGTCGCGCTCGGCCAGCGTGAAGATGATGGAGAAGACGGAAAAGTCGGTGTTCTTTGTAGAGTGCCGCTGCGAAAACGTCGTGCGGTAGTAGCGGATGGCCTCGTGGTCCAGAGAGGTGAGCTTCAGCGAGTTTGCCGCAGTGGCAAAGACGGGCATGTGCATTGGCATGGTCGCCGCCCGCCGCCAGGGCGCGACCTGGAGAAGCCACGGCTGGTTCGTGAGCAGGGCGCGGTGCGTGCTGTGCTGCCCGGACGAGCCGCCATCTTGCGATTCGTCGGAGCACGGGCGTCTCCCGCGAGGCTCGTAGTCGCAGAAGAGTCTGAGGCGGATGCAGCGCATGCATTTCGGCCGCGTCTCGTCGCACTTGACCTTTTTCGTGCGACATGTCCAGCAGCCCTTGCGCGACCGCGGTCCGTTGCGCCCCCCGCTGACGCGAACCCGAATGGCGCTGGTTGGCGCTTGGCCTGGCGAGGTGGTCGATGACGGCGTCAGCGCAGCGGAGCTTTCGCAGCTCGGAGACGATGCTTGACTAGTCTCCTCTCCATGGGTGTCGGACATGAACAGGTGTAGCGGCGAGGCGAGCCTAGTACGGCGAGCCTCGAGTAGCGACTAGATATGAGCTGTCCGTGGAGAGGCTTGTGGTGTAGCTAGCTGTTCGAGAAGCACCGGATGGCCGATTGCGCCGACCCGTCCTCCGCCAGTAGCTGCGACCACGACGGGCGGTCCGGGTCCGTGTCCGACACTGTGGATAGCTTGGCCTCCCGGCACCGGTACTCGGAATGTCCGCGGCGGTTCCACGGCCGGGATGAGTCAATTGCGGGGGTTGCTGAGGTCGCACTGATGCACCTCGCGATCGCTCTGCATCTGGCAGCGACCCCTGATGCGCGCTTGGCCGTCGCTGCTGTAGGGTTGCGGTGAGCCCGGTCTCGTTAGCCGACGAGATTGGTGGATG
Source organism: Akanthomyces dipterigenus (assembly GCA_030783385.1). NCBI lineage: Eukaryota > Fungi > Ascomycota > Sordariomycetes > Hypocreales > Cordycipitaceae > Akanthomyces > Akanthomyces dipterigenus. The sequence continues at coordinate 2,622 of JARJRE010000733.1, read as the reverse complement.
TGAGGTAGAAATTTCCGACCTGGCTGCCATCGTGGGCCCGATTGCTTTGCCGACAGTCGGCAAGATTTTCCCCCGTATGATGGCAGCCTGATTGCTGTGTGCCGCCTCTCGCTAATTTCGACTGGGGTGTTGAGCAAGCCCTTGAGCCTGATCGACTTGCCGACCACGGGAAGCGATTTAGAGTTGAAGTTGGGCTGCCAAGGTTCGGACTGAGAAGAGAAGTGCGACCATTATCCTTTAAATTTTCGATTTTCTGTACTAGATTATTGATTGACCCTATTCAATACACTGCTCAGTGGGTAATATACATCGGGCAAAAGCAACAGCGGCTATAGGCATATGGTATAAAAGAAAAGATAGGCTGCTTCTTACTTGCCAGTAATGTTCTAATCCTTAGCTATATATTCTACTACCTATAACTTAGAGAATTCAGTAGTTACCAAAATTATTTTTCTAGAGTTAGTTTTTTTCAGTATATACTTTATTTAAAGATGATTACTTCTCAAATCCTCTCTTCTTTATCCTCTTAGTATTATTCACCATATACTATATAATCTTGAATCCTGAGTAGTACCTCTCTTATTGCCGAGTTTGATGTGATATAATGGTGGCATAACTTCTGAGGATGATTTTTAGGGTCGACTGCGATAACAAACCCTAACCCTAAGTAACCATGTAGCCTGCACGAGCAACGGCGTGGCACGCTGCACTAGCGGAAAGAAGAAGCAATAGACGCCGCATTCTTGGCGAGCTGCAGAGGCTATCCGCAGCTGCCACGTGTCGGCCATAAGCAATGTAGGGCGCTGCATTGGCCACGCCGCTGCATCGAGATGAGTGTATCGTGTCGGTCGTGCAACGCGGCATGCGGCTCATCTAGCTAACTCGCCAAGTCTTAAGCTCGCCACGAGCCTAGGCCTCTCGGGCAGGGTGGATGCAGCGTTTGTTGACTGGCAGTATTCTTCCGACCTTTGTGCCCAACTATGTGCTTGTGTGTTTGAACGGGCTCGCTGCGTCTGTGCCGTGACTCCGACAGTGCTCATCAGAAGAGTCTGGGTGTAGCGCTAACTACAGAGTAGAGAGCTGTGAGCAGCCTGTCGGCATGGACGGAAAACGGCCGTCCGCTGACAATGCGGCGATGCTGGCGGAAAAATGTTCTTAACGGCTTCAGTCTTTCCCGTGATAAACTAATCTCGAACGGCCTGGCTCTTGTAGTTGGTACGACACGTTTTCGTTCATGACCCTATCTCGTTCCAGTTTCTAGTGGCGGGGTATTGCTGTTGGCTTCCATGGATTCTGTGTGCCCTGTATTTGATACCAAGGTAGTATTTCGCATTCCTCCATACAGCAGTCCAAGAGAAGCTCCAAAATATGGTATGATGACTATATGGCTACGGTGTATCTTGTCTATTGCTTCAAGCAAAAATCGGTAGCTACTGAGAACAGATTTGATGGCTGACTGTGCATTGTCTTATATAGCGCGTATGAGGTCAGTAAGATGCGCAGATGCCAGTGGGATGCTCGAGCCACAGTCTGGCATGGTACAGATGATGCGTTGTTGCCTTTTACAGTGATGTGGTGCGGCACGTGAATGGCGATGGTGCAGGTAGCATGAAATGAACAGGTAGAAGAGTCATGAGGCGGAGAGCAACCATCTACCAACGGATCTGGTTGGGGAAACCGGGCCGTCGGAGGAGAGCGCATACAGGCCAGCCAAGTCAAGGCGCTGCAAATGGCGCTAGATCGAGCTGTACGGGGCCACACGAGCGCTGTAAATTGGCTTCAAGGGCTCACAGCAGACTAAACCAGACAGCTGGAACCAGTACGACAATTGTACTAACAAGGCATGGCAACATGAAAGACTTGCTGGCTAGCCGTCCTTGTTTTTATGGTTACTACATAAGACTCGCAGCTTGAATTGAAGAAGAACCGGATAGTTGGCCATGTTAGTTTGCGACGGAATGCCGACGGCATCAGAACATTTTTGCTGGGGTGAACAAGTTGTTTCCCTTGGCCATTGCTTTGCCATCACATAAACATACAGTCGCTTACAGCGCAACTCAAGTAGGCCCGGATCGTCGCTCCGGCGAGCGGCCTTGGCACAAGGGGGGCGGTGTATAATCTCTTTTTATCCTTTATAACTAGCGTTGCGCGGCCTCTCGGGCGCAAGCCTCAGAGGCGCAATGGGTAGACTAGTAGACTACTAGCTGGTCAGCTGGCCCTAGGCGGTCTAAATGCTTGGCTTTGGCGCGCTCGGTGAGGCTTCTGCTAGCAGACCCTGTAATTCAGTTCAACGGCCGAGGCCCTTCTAGACCCCTTACAGGGTTGGGCGAAGCTGCGTGCGACTCATGCCAGCACACAGTGTGGACTCTGGCTTATAGTGTGTCGTCGACACCGGGTCGAATGGTCAATCGGAAAGCGTTCAACAATGCTCACAAAAGCCTATGATTGATTGCGGTGCTCGTTGCTTCCTTTTGTCACTTGCCAGCAGCGAGAAAGACCAGACAAGAACTCGTTTCGCAGCTCAATCATAATTGTCTCAAGCCAGCCACTAAGAGACCGAGCCAACGAGTTACTTATAGCATTTGTCACGCAGCCCTGGCTAGCTGCGACGGCATGAGGGCA
>JARJRE010000732.1:0-20583 GCA_030783385.1 Akanthomyces dipterigenus | reverse complement strand
TTCCTTACTTCTTGCTTATGTCTGACCGGTCGTAACGCCTCCCTTGATCCGCCACATTGTTGCTGTCATCAAGTCCCGTGATGGAGTAAAGCCACTCTCTATCAAAAGGCCTACTAGTAGGCAAGTACTTCAACCAACATGACAGATTGTAATACGTTTGGTTTTGGCAGACAATGGCATCATCGTAGGTTGCTTTTCCATTATCCTCCTTCGAACCCATTCACTGTCAAGAGCCCAGCAGCAGCTAACATAAAGTTGGACGAAGAGACTAGCCATCACATGCATTTTACTTAAAAGAGACATTAGCCGTACTTCATTAATTTACAATTTATCTTAGTTGAACCACCAATCTCACTTTTTGCTTCAATCTCTTCCACTCTTTCGAAGTTCTAGTGCTTGCGTTGCGCTACCCTGTAGCAGGCAACACGCAGCCCCAGCAATGCACCGCAGAATCACTCCCTCTCCAGTCATGGCTAAACCCGAGGCCCTATGCCGAGATGACGGAGCCTAGAGCTAGATTAAAAAGATGTTAACGACGAAAAACGATTCATCACATTCCGACCTGTAGCAGTCCACCTCTCACGCCGTCACATCGTAACGTGTTATCGATGAGAGTGGTACACCAAACCCAAAGGTATTTGACATGCAGCCCTGGTCATTTAAACCCAATTTACGCTTTTTAGTCATGGACGACGAGACAAGACCAAAGTACTTCCGAAGAAGTAAAAAACGCCTCATAATGACCGCCACCTACCCAAAAGCCTTGGCCGCCTACGCACGTGGCGGCGAGACACGCAGCCTGCTCTCGAGCATCACGCCCCTCGCGAATCCGGGGTAAAGCGAGCTTCGACCACCCTTGCCATTAGCATGAGTCATTAATTTCACATGGGATGCTGAGAGATTACTACGACAAATAAGCTGCATCTCAGTGGCACGAAAGCAGGCCAAGAGAGAGAGGGCAAGAGGAATGTGGTGGTGGTGTGGCCATGTATGCCAAGCCATGCAGGTTTATGCATGGCGCGGGACGCTTTCCCGTTCAAGAACCAAGGGGGTGGTGTGCCGGCCTAGCATCCATCTTTTCTTATCCGCTGCCATCCGCATATAAACGGTCGAAAAGGGCAAAAAAAGGGAGGCGGAATACAAGGATCAAGACCCCGCGGAAACCTTTCCTCGATGACTTGTGTTGCCACATCATGGAGAGAGAGAGGGTGAACGGACAGATAGAGCCGGAGGTGAGGTGTGGCGAGGTTCTGGGCAAATGGATAGGCTGAAGACAAAGGACCTTGCCGAGATCGTTGGGGCGCCCGAGTTTTACATAAAAGTTTGAATAAAAGTACAAAAGGCACGCCCACTTGGTGGTGAAGCTTCTAGACCGTGGCGAAAACAAGACCAGGACGAAAAAGCAACGATCGCCAAAACTCAGATACTCTGCTACCGCATGATTGGCGGAGCCGCAAGTAAGAGAGGGATAAGGAAATGTGTTTTGTTCTTTGGAGGTGCGCGAGCAAGGATCAAATGTTGAGGTTACGTTGAGATCCTGAACAGGAAGCTTGGTGTAGCAGAGTTGCCAACGACGTGGGTATGCGTGTGTCGGCGTACTATGCAGCAGCTCGGCAATAGCACAGCCTGCCACGTTTTCAACTATTGCATTATCTTCATGCAGTAGCAAACGAGCACCAAGACGGAGTTGGAATGTGTAACAAAAAAACCTGGGGTGCAGTGATCCGCAGTGCAGCAAACAGTGCCAGGCGGTCCTCGCAGGAACTTGATTCGGCTTTTCGAGTAGTTTAGGAAAGGTAGCAACTACCCAAATAAGGACAAGTGGCAAAGATGAGAAGAGCAGACCGGGAAACGATATCCAGGCACTTTTGCAGGTGGCAAGCTCATACCGCTAGTGTCAGGCCGGGTGACGCTGGGATACGACCCTGGCGACGATGAGAAAGCGATGCAGCTTCTAGTCTCTTCTCCTGACCTGGGGGCGATCGACAAGCAGTTCGATGGAGGGAAAGCCAAGTGAGCGGCTGAGTGTAAGGGTAGCCCTCATGGAAGCTCGTGTTGCCTCTGAACGAAGCTCGGCTTCTGCAATGCTTTGGAGGGCCTGATGCAGCAACCAGGAGCTCTCAAGTCAGATGTACTCATGCAGTAACTCTTATTGGGCATCTGATGCGCGATTTTGACCTGAATGATTGGCTGCTTGCCCCATTAGGGAAAGATTCAGCCCACAGCCCCTTTTGGTCACTGTGCGCCGTACATGGAGTACAGCTGTGCTGAGGGCGGCGTCCGAATCATGTGTTCTTGCTTTGCATGAGAAGCTATTCGGGTGATTTATGGATGGTCTAAGACGAATCAAGCTCGCGGCATTCACACCATGAGCGTTAGAAGGACGAGGTGAGTTAATGCGGCGATAATATATCGGTTGATCTGTGTGCTTGGCTCAAGAAGGCTTTGCTTCGCCACAAACACGAATAGCATGCGGCGGCACTTGTAAACACTTTTGATGCCCATTAAAGCAATAGCGAATCCCGAAATCGCCGCATATTCACCCGAGACTGTTTCCTTGGCTCCGAGAAAATCGAGTTATGCAATTGGCCAGCGCACGAGCTTCGCTACCTTCCCGATGGGGTCGATGACCCTGCAATGCGAACTTCACATACAGCTGCAGCTTGAGCACGTTGTCTCAGGCAGAAAGACAAATGATTTCTAGTTTGCAGTAGGCTGAGAGACTTGGCTGAGAGACATGGCTGTTGAAACGTGTGCGACAAGCAAGTCATTGATGCTACTATCGCGTCGGGGCTGCCGTGAAGAAGTGGTGGCCTCGGAGCGAGTCTCCTAGATATGCCGAGACTGTGGAAGCAATGAGGCCAAATGATTTGAAAAAGGCCAGATACACAGTCGAGAGCATGTATTAGGTCTAGTGTTGGACTTTTGCATCCCAGCGCGGATGACGGCGCAGCCGGACCTCGCACTTTCTATTTCAATGCGCGTGGGTAGCTGGAATGTAATATTGCAATCGGCTTCCCTTGTGACGTAGGGATTTTGATTGAGCGCTCATCTGTTTCTTGACAGTAGTGATAGAAGTAGTCGACTTCCTGCGTTGCCAGACACCAGGGCCGTCAGTTCTCGTCCTGTAACAAAGCTCGACCATACCAGATCTGGCTCAGAGATCGAATTCCTTGCAGGTACCTGGCCGGCAGTTTACTGTAGCACTTGAAATCAGAGAAACTGTGTAGCAGCTAGAGATTTTATGGCGTAGCATCGACAAAGGGTGTGGTTGCCTCTGAAGTGCTGAGTTGTTGGTGGTGGCTTAGACAAGCCACAGGCTTTCCCAAGCTTAACTTCTTTTGTGCTGAAAATCCATGTCTCCAAATAGGCGAAGCCGCTCCAAGATCAAGATTGCTGAAAGCAGTGGCGCTGGAGTTCGCTGACGGGCTGATTGCTGAACATTCGCGCCCAAACTTTTGAAGTCAAATACCTTGAAGGCCAGAAATGGCCTTCTCAGTTGAAAATGCGCAATCTTTCGACCTTTGGGGCAGAACCTGCTATAAAGCTTTGAAAGCGTACCTAGAACGGCATTCTTCCTGAAATAATATTAATACAGTCAATTGCACATACCACAAGCGCGGTCCATGAATGAGGTCGCGACCAGCTAGCGGCGCGCGCACCCCCGTTGACCCAGGAACTTTTGTAGGCCGACGCGGGGTGATGCCCATGGGGACCCCAGACTTCGATGCAAGGCTTTCTAATGCATGAAGCGTGACTTGGCTAGTCAATTGCCATGTCGTTTCCAGGCTCATGCCGTCGAAGCAAGCTTGAAAACAAAACTGCATTGCAGCCCAACAACCCCACAGTCGGTCAAGCAGTCGTACTGGAAGGCGGCTATCGCATTCGCAGAGCTCTCCATCATTCATCTGTATTTGTCGATTAAGTTGGCAAGAGCTATACTTCCGCAACATATGCGAGCTGGATTCTGCTAGGCAGACTGCAGAGGCACCACTTCCCCTACAATGGCTCAAGTTGCACAATTTGGCGTCTGGACCTGTGGCGAGATACAGAGATAGCCCGTTCGTTAAGCTATACAAACCAGGAACGGACCTGCTAAAGTGCTACTAGGCCCCTGGTGCTGCTGTACTTGGCTATTACGTTTCAAAACTCGACCTCAGTAACGCGGTGAGAGATGTGACGAAGCAGCCATGCCCGGTTTTGCGGGGAAAACCCTGCTAGACCAGGATGAGAAAAGCGGCCTCTGGGGTTGGAAGGGGCTCTTGCACCTGCAGCCGTTCCTTAGACGTCCTAGACTAGTGTGCTGACGCTCGTTAAACAATGGCTTTGGAGGCGGGCCTTATGGAGCAGGCTGCAGGCTGCAAGTGATGTGTTCTTCGGACGAGGCCTCTGAGACTAGAGCAGGGAGTAGTAGACCTCGGGTTGACACAACCATGTCGTGTCTCGTCAACACAATTCAACACAATTCAACACGGCTTTAATGCTCGACGGTTCTAGTTCTTGAGAGTTGATCTCTTCATTATAACGACAATGCGTTTCGATGAGCGTATAGCTTCCACTGGTTAATTAGAAGGTCGTTGCAACGTAGCATGCTGGGTTGATACAGCGAATCAGCATCGTCGATGGTCAGTGGGGGTGGGACGAACGCCAGCTGCTCTTGTGTTGATAGTGGCGGGCAATGCAAAGTTGGGGCTGCCTCAGGGCTGAAAGGAAGACACCAAATAAGCCCATACACTCGTCGCCTGAGCGGACGAGTTCATGTCAGAACAGACTAAGCAAAACTCCTCCTTATAAAGTTAATGATGCCAGCCGCGGTATTCGGCGAGCGCATGTGAGCTACATGGTGATGCGGAGAATTTGGTCGGCTTTATCAAGTGACGGTGTGACACTCTGCGTCAGTGCTTCTCATACGCAGCATTGACGAGATTTGTGGCCAGCTTATGATGAAGGCATTCCCACTCCAGCTGGCAGATCCGTCTGGCTGGCAGAGCGCTCGCCAACTGTCTTTTTCGCTGGCTCAGGTTTTCATTACCTGATGTGGCTCAGCAGCCACAAGCCATCAGAGCAGGAGTCCAATCAGCCACTGGCCGTCAGGGCCTGTGCTCCGATGATCCGGCGTTGTGATCGTGGTGGCTTCCGGTGACGCGTTTCATTCGTCGAGTCGTTCACACGGCAGGTGGCGTACGCTATGCCTCACTTGGAAGGACTTTTGACAAGAGGCGTAGGCGTGGTGGCTGCGTAGGCGTTGTGGCGCAATTTGGAACCTTCTGAGAAAGAGGTGAAGCGAGAGAATGCCACGGTGTCTGGCGGGGGCATGTCTTGGGCCGGCCGAGAGATAGTAGCGATAGGGCAGCTTGTGGCGGTATCGAGCAGAGAGCGCTGTTTGCATATCGAATGGTGGTATTCTCCCGCCTCGACCTGCCTACAGTTACTCGCGTCAATTAGAGACAAACCGAAATTCGGCAGGCGACGCCTACAAGCCACGATCGGGTGTGCACACTTGAGTAGAGTTGGAGTGTAGACTGCCACGGGAGCCTGCTTCTGGTGCGCCACCAAGCCCGCGGGCCGACTGCTTGTGCGTCGATTGGCCATGCTCGACACCTTTGCACGGACTCTCAGAGGACTAGTAACCGCTGGGCTGGCCAGCAGGAGGCCAAGCTTTGGGCGAGAGAGATGGCTATCTGCACAGCTAGGAAAGATCAGCGCGCATGCGGTGGACTAATCCGTCACCTGGCCTCGGCGGACATCTAGAGACGGAAAATGGTGCGGCCTCCTTGGTGTCGATGCGCATAAAATCAAAAATGACGGCCTTGAAGGATGCTGGCTGTAGCGGGCGCCATTGATTTGATGCGTTGAGGGCCGTCACGAGGCTGGGCGATGGAATTACAATGTTGGTGTAGAGTGATGATGCAAACGCTCGAGTTGACACGGGACGGGATAGAAGCCTGGCGCCTTGCACCTGGCAGACTGGCAGACCGCCGGGGCCATCAGGGACTGCCAGGTGGCAGCAAGACCTGCCCGCCTTACTCGTACGAGTAGAGCCGCAAAACCGTTGCCAAAAGTCCTGAATCAAGACAGTGCCAAAACAACCTTTGGTCTAAGACAAGAGAATCACCCGCGCTGCTGAAAGATCGACATTTTGGTGGCGCCGCTTCCTGCTGTTGGGCTGCACCAGTAGGCTCGCGTGGCCAGCAGAGTCGTAGTCGGGACAGACCGGTGCAGTCCCTTTATCCATGTCGCACCACCCGGTCCCTATCATCTGCAAGCAAGAATGCTGACCTTCACAACTCTCTGGACCAAGTTGTAATCAAGTTCATACACGTACTATCGGACCAGCACATTTGCGTCGTATTCTTTTGTGGCGGATGGCAGAGGAAATGAAAGGGGACTACCCATTCTTAACCGGCCGTTGATACCAATCACAAGTCCCCAACACGGCCAGTTGGTGTATCGGGCTTCTAGAAAGTGGCTTATTATCCTCAGTCCGCAGTGAGACACACAAGCTGGACCCTGCCAATCATCAACAATAGAGGGTGTGTCCATCACGACATCTCCGTTTGCCACGCCTGGTGACAGGGAATCTCTCGACGTCGCCCACTCTCCGTGTTTGGACGGGGATGAAACGAAAGTTCCTCGAATCATGGATAATACGGCCAGCAAGAAAAGCAATGGCTGCTGGTAGGCCGGCATTGGGTCAAAAGTGGCGTTGCCAGCGATCGGCACTCAAGCTGGCGCAAGACAGAAAAGGGGCGGAATGCCAATAAGCTTGCTCAACAACCATGTACAGATGAGGGACGGAAAGCTCCTTGAGCATTATGCCGGCTGATGAGGCAAAGGCGATCACTTCTCAGAACGGGTCTCTGGAAGTAAAGCAAGCTCAAGCCTTGCGACGCGAGGCGGCACGACCTAACGGATACTGGTAGAGTGATGCTACAGTAGCTGCCGAGACCCACTGACAGTGAACTGGGCGCGACAAGTCAGTTGGCTTGTTGCATTGCACAGGTTCGAGCCAGACGCATCGTGATTTTAATATGCCATCCCCGACTTGATGCGGGACAGTGTGCGAATCTGGTGTGTCACTGTTGGCAACCTGCGGCCGCGGCAGTAAAGCGCAGCTGGCGACTGCCTCGGCGACGGCCTCGGCGACGGGGCTCGCCCGGCTTGCTGTACTAAGCTTTTCGGCCGATGCATACGAACTCGTTAAGCAATTGGTAGCGTCTTGGCCGAAGAAGCGTCTCGTGCAACGCATGCCTCATGACGCCATCGGAAACGACCAGACGGGCTGTATGTGGGAGACGCGACGACCGAGGTGTCCTGACGTGGCCGATGGCATTGCCTGATGCGCAGAAGAGGACCCGACAGAGACGAGACAATAGGATAAACAGGCACAATGGATTAATGCGCTCAGATATTACTCAGAAGTGCCTGTGGGGGGTTTGCGACGGTGCTTGCAATTCATGCATGTGTGTGCAGGTACGGAGCAAAGAGTAATGCAAAGCTAATGCTGCGGCTCACGGCAAGGCCCTGCAGCTGCAGACAAGCTAAACAAATTGGGACTGGTCCTGGGGCATGGAGGCCATTCGTTCGCCTAGAGCGATAAGCAGTTCGATGTGGTCAAAACCGAGGCCGGATTGGCGTGCAGGTCACCGCAAGTTTGCCTATCACGAAAGATGCAGATGGAAATCTGGGGAAAGTCATCGCAAGTTTGCTATGAGCCGCAGTCTATTGCTGTCGGCATCAACGGATTTTCAGTCGACCAGGACCAAGACACCGCTTTCCCCCACAATGACAGGTTACGGGCTTGCTTGGGGGTTGACGCCAGAAGCCCGAAGAGAACAAGACGCCGAATTGAGCTGGACCGGACATTGGGCGAGAGCGGCAGATGTGTTTCTTGACCTTGTCCAAACTAACTAGCTAATAGGGTGGGTTTTGGAGTTGAGTGGCCCGTAAGTGGGTAGTTCTACAAAAGGACCATGCCCCTGCCACGCTACTCTGGGACGAGCCTGCGAGTCGTCCGGGACTAGTGCCGGCTGGCCCCCTTGTCTGAATTGGAGGGGCTTGAGAGGGGACATTTCTTGGGGGCAGGCATGTCGTTTGATGTTCCGGCTGTAATGGCAGCTTGGACGACATCGCTGCAGAACTTTGTCTCTGCGAAAGGACGCCGGGGCCACGTTGCTGGCAGGGATGCTGAGACAATACGACAAAGATAAAGACGACATATACATATAACATGCTATAGCTACACATGTGCTGAGGTGGCTCTGATGCGACGTCTTGAACTACGAAAGAATACTCTTGCACATTAAGCCCTGTACGTAGGGCTACAGTCTCAGACCAAGGCTGTGGAGGGTAGAGAGCAAGGCAGTCTGGTGGCAAAAGGCTTGCCCATTGGCACCACAATCCATCTTGACATGTTCAAGAGGCGTCCAAATGGCTTGATGTACCTAGACTGCCTCCATATTGCCCTTGCAAGTAATATGGGGATTTCGGAATGGAGTCGCGAGTGGAAACATGATACTGAAGGCTCTGGCTTGATCCTGTATTGCGTGCGATATCACGGACATTATCCAGAATATGGAGGCGGGCGTTTTGCCCGATGCAAGCAACGAGCTTCGGGATTTATTATCGGATACATATGGGGCGGTGTATGAACAGGCAATTATTGCCTTGGTACATGGCCAGTTGGCCAAAGTCGTGAGCAGTCGGTCTAAATGGCGCGTCCACAGTAGCCACATGGAACGTGTACAATATGATTCCAAGCTCGATGACACTACCGTTGAACAGATATGTCTGCGTAATGAGCAGAGTCTTGCAAACAGGTCTCCAAGTTGGGAGGCAGATGGACTGGCATATGACCTTTGGCAAGACACACGACTTGTCCAATATATGGGGCATGCAATCTGGGGGAAGGACCATTGTGGCTGAACATGCACGTGAATTGCAATGCAGAGCCAGGCACATACTTGGAGAGACAATCAAGACTATTTTGCTTTTTGGTGCGAGCGGACAGACTAACACGACCTCATCCACAGAAAGATGCCTCTGTCGCTTGGCAGGGATTGCAGGCTGGAGATGCTCACAACTTGTCCTGCCTTGCTTGGTCTATAACCGCCGAGCCTCTTGAGGGCCTATCCACCTTGCAACTCCGAAACTGACAAGAGGTGGGCATGGCATCGAAAACGCACCCCTCAGGGAAGCAAGCTTGGAGGCTGCGTATGTTCGGTTTCCACATGGAGGACTTGCAACCCCACTGTGCTACGCTTCCACTCGGCGCGTAGCACACGGGATGTGGTGCGGTTCCGATAAAGCAGATGGTTACACAAACTGCGCTGTCAGAAGGTGAGCAGCAGACGCACTCTGATAAGGTTTGTGCGGTGGTTGATTCTGTGTGGTTGTTGCGGTCGAGACATGTGGTCACAAGCACAGGTGTCGTGGTGTAAGATTGGATGGATGGGTTTACTGCATCAGACGGGCGAAAGTACCACGACCAAATAATTGCGTGACAAATTAGGAAATCAGATGCACAACCCCCGCCGTAAGGAATGACCGCACGATTCGGAATAGGGATAGTAATAAGAAAGATGCGAAAAAGGGCGGGAGTTGTCAAGGCAAGCAAGGCATACCGGTGAGCAATCAGGTATAATAACGGGCAAGCAGGGAAGCGTGCTATCAGCGAGCCAAGCTACAGCGGGCTTAGCGTGCTGTGGCAGCGGTCAGCGGTTAACTGTGGCCAGAGACGAGGGCCGGTGGAAGCGAGGTTTCAGTGGCAACAGTGGGCAAGTTACAGCGCTGGGATGTTCTGCTAGATTGCAGTGGCGCAGGCTGGGGTAGCGGGCCTCTTGCAGCGCAGCGACGAGGTACTAGTCGGTGGTGGGCTTCTCGCGTTGGCAATGGATGTGCCGGCGCCGTCTGGTCCAAACTTGTTGGGGACCGGAAATATATGCATAACATCCGGTCCGACAAGGATGAGAGCTGAGATTAACAAAGGACTCGGAGGAGACTTGGAGTATACGACGACGGATTCCATCTTCATATCTGCAAAAGAAACTAGAACGTCTCAGAGCAAAGGGCAAGGCACTCCCGCCAATTTCAGAGAGAGGGTCTCCATCTCTGTCGTCGTCCCCGCGGAAGCTCCGTCAGGGCACCCAGGCACCCAAGGCAAGGCCCAGACGGGTGTTGTTGGGGGCGCTTCAGGCCCCTGTACCGCTGTATCTACCCAGTACAGGGCCCCCGATGCTGGGAGGAGTCGGGACCTTTTGCCCAGAGTTTTGGCTGGGACCGCCCCTCCGCTGATCGCTGGCTCGTGTGGTGACTGTTGACTGGAGCCATGCTTCACCTGGCAGTTTCTCCGTAGCATTGGTCGGTGCAGACCTGCTGGCCGGGGCTTGCTACTGGTACGGCAGGGCACCAATGGCAGTGTCCGCAGTCCTTGTCGGCTGCGTTGGGATGGGAGGGGGAAAGCGAGGGAGAACCAAGGCACTCGGCCACCCCTCCTGGGCCCTCCCTTCTTAGCGGCCTGTTGGCGGGCAACTGTTAGCGCACTTCGGCACCTTCTTCAGCAATCTTTGGACACCCCACCCCTGTGCTGCGCTGAAAAGAAGCCCAACGTTGGCCCTAGACCCCCCTGGAGCTCGCTGAGCTCGCTGGGCCTGACATTGTTCGTCCTCTCCTCCTCCTGTTCTCTTTCTCACGCCCCCTCCTCCACCACAGCAACTCATCCTCATCCTCACCAACTTTCCATCCCACATGCGCACCCACTTCATTATCATCTTACCAGTACCCACGCTGCCACGCTCAGAATCACCGCCGTGAGCCATCGCATCTCGTGGCTTTCCAGCCAGACGCCCCTCCCATGCATCCACTGCGCCATCCCAGCGCACCCCTCCCCGCCGGCATGCCTCCATCACCAGGCGTCCCTGGGCCCTCGTCGACCGCCACCCCCCAGCGCTACGGGGGACCACGCCTCTTTGGTGTCCTTTGCTCGCGCTGCTCCAACGACGCCGACTCTCTTCCCGGCCGTTCGCCGCTAATACTGGAAGACGACGGAGCCGGGACCCCAAGTCGACTCGCTCCCTCATCGAATATACATAATCACCTGGCTTCCCATTCCCATCCTGCTTGCCCGCCTGCACTTCTTCCCCCACCGAGCATTTTACAATTCGCACTCTCTCCAACTCTCATGTTGTCTGTTATCTGACAAGACACAAGACAACCTCGTACCTCACCCTCTTCACTCGCTTTACACGATCCTGTCTACGCTCCTCCTCGTACGACACTGCCTTTCCGCCGAGGAATCTCACCGGCTCTTCGACACCGTACACGATAGGGCTACTGATCTTCTACAAGGAGAATTACGCCGCCTGCCTGTCCATTATATACAAGTTAATATATACAACTACGTACTGAACAGACATGACGGCTCCTCAAACTCACCAGACCATCACGGTCAAGGACCCCGCCGCCGTCCGCAAGCGTAGACGCCGTGCGCCCGCTGGTGGTGCCGCAGACGACTGCTTCGCCTGCACAAAACGCAATGTCAAGTGCGATCGCCGCCGGCCGTACTGCTCGCAATGTCTTGAAGTCGGCAACGAATGCTCTGGCTACAAGACCCAGCTGACTTGGGGTGTTGGCGTTGCCAGCCGTGGCAAGCTCCGTGGCCTGTCTCTGCCCATTGCCAAGGCGCCTCCGGTGGCTCGCGAGCCAAAGAAGGCTCCTGTCGCCCGCGGCCGATCCAACTCGACCATGACTACCATCTCTGCTCATTGGGACGAGCATGACGAAGTCCACCAGGCCAGCCATCGCGGCGCCATCGATATCCCCGCCTCGCACTCCTCATACTCCAACTCTGGTTACGACTACCTCTCCATACCCCAGGAGCACGGTCACATGCACTCTCACTCTGTTCCCCACGGCAGTTGGAACAGCGTCACCTACAACTCGTCCATGATTCACTCGCCAGACACACGAACGACTCCCAAGTTCTCCAAGTGGCCTCTGCCCATCATCACTGACGGCCTTTCCTCCTCGGTCGACTCTCTCAGCGAGGTGGATTACATGTCACCCTTGAGCCAAGGATACTCTCGTGAGGACATGCCACCCTTTGGACACAGCCCTACAGTTGGCTACGATGGATTTCCCATTCACCACCAGATGTCTCCCATCTCCCGCAGCCCGCCCCCCACACTACTTCTTGACACCGGCCGCGTGTCCAGCTCGTGCGGTGGTCTCGTCTACGGTGGCCCCTCGGACAGCAGCTCCAGCCTCCATTCGCAGCTCGACCACTTTGAGTCTATGCGCCATGCCAAGTCAGCAACGGACTGCGACGGTCTCAGTGAGCATCGCAATGAGCTGTGCCCTGCTTTCCCATTCTAACTGTGAGCAGGTGTACCAGATGTCAATCACGGCAACTGCAATGCCATGTCTCCAGGCTGGCACACCAGGATCAAGGAGGAGGATCTGCAATCACCACTCTCCGAGTTCAATCCCAACCACTGGCCCTCTATCAGAGAGCAACCCCAGCCTCGCATCGGCCAGGATGTCACTTCCAAGATGACATTCTTCATGGATTACTACAAGATGACCATGGCCCCTTCCATGGTCGTGATTGACACGCACCACAACCCATTCAAGAACCATCTGCTGCAGCTAGCCAGCGGCAGCCAAAGCCTGCAGCATGCCATTTGCGCTTTGGCAGCCTGCAACCTGCGCATGAAGCGCAGGCTGAGTCTTGGTCAAGACACTCGCGAGCTCTATGAGAAGCTCATCGCCGAAAAGCGTGCTACCGAGAACGCCGGAGACGCCCCGCCTCAAGACCCCTCTCACGCTGAGGAAATCCAGCACCGCAACCTGGCCGTGCAGCTGCTCAATCAGCAGCTGAGCGACCCGGTCAAGTCGAGTCATGACTCGGTCCTGGCCACCATTCTGATTCTCTGCCACTACCGCATGGCAGAGTCAGGGATCGCCAAATTTCACACTCAGTTTGCCGGCGTCAAGAAGATCCTGGCCATGAGAAGCCCGCAGCAATTTGGTGGGTCCACCAGCGATGTCGCATGGATGAAGACGCTGTTTAGCTACTTTGACGCCATCTCGGCCACGATTAACGATCGCGAGGCGCAGCTGACGTCTGTTGATGACGGCTTTGCCGCTGGCACTATGCCTGCTGGCGCCGTCAACATGGTCGGCTGCGACCGCGAGTTGTTCAAGACGATTGGCAAGCTCGGCAGGCTCAACATGCTCTCCCAACACAGGCCAGTCCAGAATATGGCCGGCTCCATGCAGGCAGCGGGAGATTCTCCACTGGCAGCCCGCTCCATGGGTCACGGCTACAATAATAGCATCAGCAGCGTGCAGAGCCAGACCCAGGGGGCGGAATTCTATGCCACGCCTGCGAGCCAACGCTTTGACGGCAACGGTTTCGGCACGATACTTGATGATGATGAGCTCCTCACTTCTGCCATTTCCACTTCGACCGCTTTTGAGGACCGACGTGCCCTCTTTTGGGCAGAGTGGAAGGAGGCGCGCCAAGCACTGCAGCATTGGCACTTTGATGCTGGTGCCGTGGCTTCCGAGCTCCCTGGCGGCCCGAACCCCGGCCACTTGCGGGACCTGGAGTCGCTGTCGGAAGCCTTCCGGTACGCAGCTATGCTCTACACGGAGCGAGTGGCCAGCCCGAGTCTGCCATCGAGTCACACCAACTTTCAGAACCTTGTCAGTCAGGTGGTCTACTATGCGACGAGTCTGGAGGCTGGCAGCACTGCCGAGAAGTTCCTGCTCTGGCCGCTGTTTATTGCGGGCTCCGAGTGCGTCAATGAGCTCCAGCAGAACATTGTGCGCTCCAAGTGCAAAGACATCATGGCCCGCTCTGGTTACATGAACAACCTTGCCGCGTTGGACGTGCTTGAGCGTCTGTGGTCTGGTGATTTCCGGAACGGCAGTGAGCTGAGTTTGTATGACGGGCAGCCCAAGATGAGTGGAGCTCGAGGCCCATTCAACTGGTCCAAGTGCTTTGGAGGTCCCGGTGTCGGTGTCGAGTGGATTATGTTTTGATTTGGCATTTCATGTTTTGTTATCTATGTATCCACGGTTTCATGATTGTCTTTGTTTGCGGGCATCATCCGGTCAGGAATGAAAAGCAAAAGGTTGCAACTGGGAGGAATGGCGTGTATTTTTATTTGGTCATGGGCGGCATCACGGACGGAGTAGTTTCTTAGCTTGGGCATATCGGCGCAACTGGGCATTTCGTCGGACGAATTGACGAATAGTACATATAATTGAAACTTGTTCCTTTTAGCATATCTGCCTACAGTTTGTTTTTGTTTGTCCTCGTATAGATGGATGGCGTGATGGTTGAGCCCACTAAACCCGGTCGCCAGCCACGCGCCGTTCACTCTCAAGATCTGTCACTTTTGGGGCAGGTGGACAAACAGGAACAGGCTTGAATTTTTTTGCCTGCCAATCAGGACAAGGCACCAGTTTGATGGAACAAGTCAGGAGGGGACAGACGGCAATGACTGGATCGATGAAGGATTCTTGTCACCCTTGCACGCTTGTTGGCATGGGAGAATGGGGGCGGCTGGCGGGCATTTGATGAGTGGGTTTAGTCGAGCGCGCCCACGATATCTCACGGCAGATTATTGTGTGCGTGTGCCGTTGACAAGCCGTCACTTGTACAGGCGGCTCCGTCTTCCCTCAACTTTGTCCTGGTGCATTCCCGGTGTAGCTACAGGGAACATGCAGCCTTGTTTACTTGCTCAATCACTCGCACATGTGACACTTTTTTGGCTCGGACATTTTTTTTTTGGTCACCCGTTTTATCTTTTGTTAAAACCGACGGGTGTAGAGAGCCCTTGGGGGGGGGGGGAAACATGTGTGTGTCTCATGTCCGTCCGTCCGCCGCTGCCAGCGTCGCAACTCGCACACGGCGCGGGAGACGCAAAAGTTTAACATCTCTGCTGATGGTGGTGGTGTGTGCGCGTGTAATATCGCGGGGAGAGTAGGGGGGGGGAGGGGGGGGCCTGTGCAAGGGCGAAACTCTGTCTACGTGATACGTTGCAGCGGAGAAGACGCTGAATGGGCAGACGGACAACCCGCGGCCAATGTACCCGGACGGGATGAGCGGAAGGGTTAAAACACGCAATGAGTGCCTTTTTGGTTTAAAAGTTCATCTGCTCGACAGTTTGATTCGACAATGGCAAAAAGTTTCTGTGATTAGTTGTCTGTCAAGGGCTCAAGGCTGGGCTGTTGGTTGACCACTGGGCCGTTGCTGTTAGTGGCTGGGGGGAGAAGAAGGGCTAGCTCTGATCTAGCCGAGCGATGGCTTTGACATGTGTCACGTTCCGCAAGATGAGAGACACATTCAGTAGTTGGCATACAATGTGCGATTTTAATGGTGATGCATTTCAGCATGACGTCGACCAACGAGCCCTAGCTAAACAGCTGCCCTCGGCCGCGACTCTCTTGCGCGGCTGCATCAAGTCGCTGCAGCACATGTGCATAATCGGGCATCCAGCCACGCAGGCCAGAGCAGGTGCTTGCTTGCATGCGAGGGCCTCTTTTGTGCTTGCTTTTTTTTTTTTTTTTTGGCTCGGGTCCGATGTGGCGATGCAGGGCTTGTTCGCGCCACAAGGACAAACAGACAACACCCCTCCACGTTTCTTTCATGCAGCTAGACAAGAAGCATGCCCAGCGCGTCGAGATGATGCAGGCCTATTGAGCAACAGAAGAGAGCAGCTTGGTCGCTACGGCTGCCCCTGCTATGGAGTCGACACTGGCCACATGACCAGACCTGCGCGCTCGCTCCAATGGGACACCAGCAAAAGGCGTTTCCTCGGCGTTACGATTCTTGTACAACTTTGGGGCTCTCCATGTCACAAGATTGCGCGTGTCTTTGTACATCGGAAACGGAATAGACAATGTAGGACGCAGCTCAACAGCCTCGTTCAATGCCGCCCGCCACATTGATGCCTGCACTTATCATGCCGCCTATAAACTTATGCGTTATTGCTATAACCCCCCAGCGGGCCGTCTTTCAATCTTGTCCACCACCTTTTTTTTTCATTAATAACGCGTGGCTGTAAAATTTCCGACGCAGACAGGCAGATTATCTGTCGGAACCCAGAAAGCATGACTGAGCTGTTCAGAAACCGCGACCGGGGAGACTGGCACAGAGATGTTGACCATTGAGATGAAATAAATCAGGCAATCTTCCCACTTTTTTTTCTTTGGGCGTACCGGCTCCCTGGCGACGTCCGTTGGCCGCCCCTTTCAGCCCCCCCCTGCCAAAGACGGGGGGGGGCGTTGGATCACGCCTTGACAAGGCTGCAAAAGTTCCAGAAAATGGAAACTCGGCGGGAAGCTATCGTGGCCATCTCCAAAGCGCCTTTGCGGTGGCTTGTTCTTCACAACCAGTAAGAACGCTCTTCTATAGCTTCACAAGGAGACATGTCATGTGCAGCTCCTCATTCGCAAAAAGGCGCGCTCGTACGTAGGCTAGTCCCGGGAGTTCTCGACAAATCAGGTCGGTCAAGTCCGTTGCTAGTCGCATCTACTGGTAATCTCCAAATCCAAATCCAAAAAAAAAAAAAAAAAAAAAAAAAAACATTCCGCATTGTTTCGCTGCACAATGGTAGGAATAAGCAAAGAAAAGGGCAATGCAGCCCACTTGCATTGCAGATACTGGCATATACGCCCACACACGGGCGCACCCCCCCTCTCTTACTTGGTAAACGCTGGGGAGTGCGCAGCGAAGGAAAGGGCCACTGATTGCTTTGGGAAAAGGAGCCGCTTGTGCGGGGGAAGAAAACTGCCGTCTCGTTCAACCGCAATCGAGTCGACAGAGGCAAAAAAGCCTCGGTCAAGCACCAGCCACCCATCTGCGTCGCGTTGGTCGTAAACGAGCGCAACCAAACGTAGAGTTGACCAGCTGACTGGCTTCTGGCTTGTTTGCCGAGTCCACGAAAATGCTTATTTGCATCCGTGGCAAGGGGCAGTTTTCTTGTTTGCTCCATATGACTATTCATTAGTAAACGCCCAGTTTCCGAGTTGGCTAGTCAGTTGGAGTTTAGGTAGTGCTGGTTGTGCAACTGTCCTGCTTAACCGGTTGTGGCGAACTGTGTGAGAAGGCCTTGGCTGGTGCTCGATGAAAACCAGCCCTCGTTGTACCTTGATTGGCGGAATTTCTGCCAAGGGTAAGATGCCAGAGATGGGATGGGGGCACTAAAGACAAAAAAAAAAAAAGCTTGCCTTTCCATCGGCGTAGCATCATGAATTTGCTAGTGCGGCCACGAGCGCGTTGCCGAAAGCTGGTACATGTGAGCAATCACAATGAGTGCGCAAGGAAAGGAAAAAAAAAAAGGCAAAAAGAAGTCGCAGGGTTACTTGAGCGACTCGATTCTACTCACACATTTCAAGATACACACCCGCGTGAACACCCTGCTCAGTTTCGCGACGCAGCTTGGCCAGACCTGGCGCTGCCCTCGTCGATCCTTGGCCGCAGCCTCGCTGCTTTCCTGATCTGCCCCTTGCTGGCCCCCCGTTGCACGTTGCACGTTGCACCGCAGCGGCCCGTCAAGAATAGGGTTGGATGCGAGGCGGTGGCCGATCGGCGTTGCTGGGTGATGCCCGCCGCTCTCGGGAGATGGTCCTCTGCAGTGTAAATCCTCCACCACGGATTTGCTCATCCTTTGCCCGAGTCGTTGCGTGTCCGCAAATACAACGGGTGTCTATGCTGCCCAAGGACCCGCGGGCTGCTCCAAAAGACTTGAGACATTTGGCACAGAACAATGATAGATTCCACGTGTAAAGGTTTCTATTTTGGAAGGAATGCGGGCGGCGGTGCTCTTGGCCGCCTTGGTACATTCAAGACACTTTGTTTTTTGACTTTCGCATGTTGCAGCAATGGAGACCCAGACCATGATCTGCTCCATTTTGGGCCGGCTACTGCGTCTTGACAGTGCTATTTTGGTCACTACACAAAGTGGCTGCTGCGATGGAACAGGAAAAAAAGGTTACTCGAATAGATCCATCGCAGAGCAAACCTTGTAATGAAAGCTGCGCATTCAAATCGACAGTATTCATCACTTGCTCGTGTTAGCCAGAGAGAGTGGACGGTTGCGTCTTGAAACGGTGCATGGCGTCGTCGCATTCGCCCATCTGATCTTGCATTTGGTGGCGCTGGAGGGGCAATGGCGAGCGTCGCAGCAGAGCTCTCTAATCTTCCTCAGCGCAACCCTCTCAATCGCAACGCAAAACCTTTGGGCAATCATTGTAGCCAGCTTTCACATCGACAGCCTGAAAAGTAGTCCAAACTCCCGGGGGGCGTCGTATCTTGACTCGTATCTTCATCGCCGAGGCAAGCCTGATCGTATCAAGCCATTCCCGCCGCCCAATGAACAGCAGAGTTTCGAGCCCCCTGTGGCCGCCAGATCTTGTGGCTTCCAGGGAGACTAGACTTTTACAGGGTGCGCGCGTACTTGAGCTCTCCCACAGACCGCTGAACTGTGGTGCCGAGTTTAGGTTCGTATGGTCTAGCGTATCCGTCAACCATCAACCACCAGGGGACTTTGTCGGGAGGGAGGCTTGGCAGACCGCAAGCCATCGCATCGTCAATGATTGGCCCACCAGATGCAAGATGGGCTTTTTGCGCAAGCAAAGCCCCCCCGCCCATTCTCCAAAAGTCCCTGGAGCCAGCAGCGGGCGACCGAGGGATCTGCTTGCGGTGCGATGATGGAGGGGGGTGTGTGTGTAGGCGCACTGGCCTAGCGTTGGAGAAGGCCCGGCGACGATGCCTAAAGAAGCCTAGACAAGACCAGGGGGGACAAGGGGGCGTGTGAAGATTGATGAAGAAAAGGCCCAGGCACAGGTTCTTCCTGCTGTGGGGAAGAAGAAGAAGAAGAAGAAAAGGAAGAAGAGAAGGACAATGTCTGAGTGCGGAGAAGAAGGCGACGGGGATTCGGCACAGATGGCTCCGTCATCGGTCGGCCTCTGAGCCACCGACAGCAAGGCAGTTGGTGATTGCATTTACACAAAGGCCAAACCAAGAGACATTGCTGCGCACCAGAGAAAGAAGAAGACTGGAGGTTAACCGCCAAGTTGCCCTTTTGGCAGTTTCCGGCTAAGCGGCCAAGAAGCAGAATATCCTAGTTACCCACTCCTTGCAGCACAAACGGAGTTTGGGACCAGGTGAGGCGATTGCGTGCTCGCTCTCCAGGTTCCTGTCATTGACACCCGGCGACCGCTGGCGGGACTCGTTGCCCTTCCCAATCGCCGGCGCGCGGATGCACAGCAACGAACAGGCACGACACGACAAGACGGGTGTGTGCCCAGATGTTAAAGGTCAGCCCATGTCTCTCTCTCTCTCTCTCTTTCTCTCGCCGTCTGTGTGTATCAGCAAGTCACCGCGATAGGACCATTCACACCGTACGGGCCTGATAAAGACCATCGGCCGAGACAAAATGGGGGAGCGTCCGCCGGGTGGGCGCGGAGGGCACGCTGGAACAATAAGCTCATGCACACGCCGCCCCTGTGACTCCCGCCTCCCACCCTTTACCAGGCAGCCGTAGTTGGGCCGTAGATTTCAATTCTGGAGCTTAATCTCCCTCCCACCCTCAGCACGGGGAGTGCAACGTTGTGTCCTGAAGATCGCGCAATGCTCCGGATCAGCCGTTTCTTGAAGATTTACGAAAACGGCCGCTGCTGCCCACAGGAAATTGTATAAATGACAAAAAAAATACGCGGACGGTAAGCGCATTCATAGCAATGGGCACGAAGCGAATGATGGATAACAAAGACGTCATGGGAAGACCGCTACTGGAGCTCCCAGCCGGCAGGCAGGCCAGGACTCCAACCGTAAGCAAGCACCGCCGTGTAGTTGGCTAGCTTCTTCGCTTATCAAGGTCGACTCATGCAAAAGCCACCAAGAGTATGCATGCGCCGACAGGTTCGCAGGCCATGTCGTCGACGGCCCCCCCCCCTCCCCCACGGTCACGCGCCATGCACATGCAGAATTGCAAAGAAGGACAAGCGTGGTTGCCCTATTGCGGAGCCGGATTAGAAGCATGGAGAACGGGGAGTCCAAGTTGGACTTGCTTTTTTTCCGAGTTTTCTTGGGTCAAGGGCTCAGCATCGAGTACCAAGACCAGCGCCAGCCAGCCCAAGGAATGGGATGCGCGCCACGGTCATCTTAGCAGCAGGAATATCTAAAAAAAAAAAAAAAAAAAGAGTGACGAGAGCTGAATGGAGATGAAATGCCTTTGAGCCATTAGGTAACGAGAACCGACCTTACCATGGGAGGAAATTGGAGGCGCGCACTAGTTGTATCGCGGCGGGGTGCAGTTTTACGTTGCTGGGCGTCGGACAAGGATGGTTAGAAGTAATGCTTGGGGTCTTGTAGATCACCGTTCGCTCGACCCGAGGCTGCTCAAGTCTGGCGACGGTGGTGGGCTGTCGAACCAGAGCTGAACTTGTGCGAGTCCGGCAGTGCTGGACGGGTCAACCATTGTCCTGATAAGGCCGCTTTGCATCGCATCGGCCGGCCTTTTGGTGCTGGCGCTCTGCAATAATGGACGGTACATGCCATTGCTCTAT
>JARJRE010000731.1:0-50919 GCA_030783385.1 Akanthomyces dipterigenus | reverse complement strand
ATACTTTATATACTTTATATACTTTTTAAACTATTTAATTAAAGGCTAGATTACTACTTAAATTTTCACAATCTTTAATATATTATTTAACATTCATTATACTCAAGGTTATAAAAAAAGGTTATCAAATAAGAGTAGAATCATGGCTACTATTAAGTAGAATAGTACCTTATTTATCTCTCTACCATAGACGCTAATGATTTATACTATAGTTATCTAGTCGCCTCTACACTAAATACTCAAGATTAGGACATTAAAGTGTGCCAAACTCCATCCATGAATCTGCATCGTAGAGGTTGCGTTACATCGCGTCCGTATCCGCCTCAAAGATTCGAAGCCAAGGAAAACGGGCATCCTCAGGCTGTTCATTACTGCACTTTTGTTTTCACTCAATCCTTTCCCCAGATTAACGATTTTACTTTTGATACGTCTTGCTAAGAAAAAAGAGACTCGGATCCAAGGTTGCAGAAGAAGAAGAAAACGCATTGTAGCACACAAGCTGCTAAACAGATTAAAAATGTACATTCTCGTTTGCGAAACACTTTTCCCCTCGCTTCCCCTCTCCTATGCACGGTCCAGCACGTTATACATTCTCCTTGAACACCGAGTGACGCGAGGGGCTGCCTTTCCTGTGTCCCTGTCCTTGGTCCATCGGCCGGGGGCTGACGCCGCGCAAGCTGTCCGCATGCTCGTCGTCAAAGGGGTTGTGGCTGTGGGCGCCGGTGGGACTCCGTGAGGGCTGACGGCCTCTCTCGAGATCGAGGTCTTCCTCGTCGTGCTCGCGGCCAGGCGTCGCGGCCAAGTTCATGTTGTAGCCGCTGCCGCCATGGTACTCGGTGCTGGTGCGGCCGCGGCCACCGCCGCCACGGGCTGTCAGCTCCTCCTCGTAATAGCCGTAGTTGTCGGCCTCGGTGCCGACGTTTGTGTCCCAGGCCTCGTCGGGGTCGAGGGCGCGGTGCGCGCCGCGCGGGCCACCGCCGGCCGCGCCGCGGTTGGACGGCTCGTATGCGCCGGCGGCGGAGCGGTTGTTTCGGTTCTTGAACTTGCGGACCTGGTCGTTGAACCAGCCCACGACGCCGCCCGTCGCCGGCTGGGGCGGCCCGTAGGGATTATCTCGCTTCTTCCAGGGCAGGTAGGACGAGATGCTCGGCGCGGGGAGCTGTGGCGAGAGTTTTGTCAATTAGCGACGTGACCCAGAATGGGGGTTGTGCGACAAAGGGAAAATCTTCCGAGAGCGCACAAAAGAACGGCAAGCTGCATCGCTGGTTGGCAAAAGGGATCGGTGGTACTTACGCCAAGTCTGCGTGCGCGGTACTGCGTAAAGGCGATCCATCCCACAGCTGCCACGATGGCGAGCACGACAATGGCAATGATGATGCCACCTGCCACCGACACCATGGTCGTCGCTGATGGCGGATCAAGGTATCAAAGAGTTGCGTGCTCGTTTCGAGCCGATTGTAATGCGAGTGAGAACGAGGATGAGCGACGAGCGTGCGTTGTCCTCGATGACGGGTGTCGCGCAACTGCCAACTGGCTCCAGAGGTTCTTGTCAGGACCCGGTGATGCCGGAGCAGTGTTGGTATCGGTCAAGTCACAGTGATGCTGAGGAGTAATCGCACGGTAAAGGCTCTCTGTATGGCTGTACTTTCGTGTCGTTTGACGAGTTCTGTTTGCCCGTGTGCCCTGTTTCCTTTGAAGGTTGCAGGGAGGATTGAGGTAGGAAGAAGCTGAGGCGCTGTACCAGGGCTAAATAATAAGCTGCTGGGTACCTGGGCTCTGGTGGTGCTGGGCCGACGTAGGCAGCCTTGTTTCGAAGTTGGTAACAGGTACCTGTTCTTTAGCAGCAGATACCTTAGGTATGCGGCGAGCTGGCTTTGCTTCGGGCTACAGGTCCTCGCAAAGTTGTTGCCAACTCTAGGAACTCGATAGCCAGTCGGTCTTTGGTATTGAAATGATGGACTGCTTTGTACCGACGAAGGCGTTGGACTGCCTGTAGAATCTCTAGCATACAGCGTCGAGTTGGCTTTCATCAGGTAGGTACTTCTAGGTACTTACAGCGGGTGCATCGCCAGCCAAGGACGCACTCTGCCCACAAGGCCGCTAAAAGTCTCCAGCGGCAGCCTTGCCATGTGCCTGGAGCATCAGCACCCTCAGCGAGGCTCACCCATGTCGGGATATATTGCCCTATCCTGTGCATTCTTTTCACATCCAGCCAAAGAAATGCCTTAAACACACAACTTGCTTATTGTTACTGCAAAGGTGCCTCTCAAAGCACAGGGGTCTATCCGGTGACCGCTGCCAGTATGTTGCGGCCACTGAATATTAGAGAGCTGACGCAACACCTTTTAGGCTCCAGTATAAGCACCAAGAAAACCAAGGCCCAATCAAGGCTGCGTCGTCAATCATCACCTCCTTGCTGTATCGCTTCTCAATGGGGATACAGATGAATGCAATGCTTTATTTTGTTGATGCCTAGCTCTAGTAACAAGTCCCTTCTTTAATGAAAAGGCAAACCCCTGCTCCAGTGCCCATATGCTCGTTCTCTTTACGGAGCTCACTCGCCGCAACGACTCCATTCGCCTCCGCTCCTGGAAAACGACATGGACTCGACAAATTTATTCAGCCTGCAGCGTCCGAGGCTGTCCGCGTCGCATCCGCGCAGCGGAACCACGCGCTCGTTGAGAATGATGCGCACCATCTCCTCGTCGCTGCCGCCGCACTGCATCTTCTCCACGTATAGGCGCGCACCAAACGGCACCGCGCGCGACGCCGAGTACCCGTCCAGCTGCTCCGGCGACCTGCGTTCCGTAGTCGGCAGATCCTTGGTGTCCTCAAACAGTCGTAGCGCCGAAAACACAGTCATCATGCCATTGTCGTGGCTAAAGTCGGCGTACAGCTTGCGGTCCAGCGGAAACGTCTCTGGCGACGTGTCCAGCGTCGAGTTGGTCGACGTGTGGTCCTGCACGGGCTTTCCCGTGAGCCGTGCAATGAGCTCATTGACAAAGCCCACGCCCTGCGACGAGGCGAGGTCTCGGCCAGGTCCGTACACGTACCACTTCTCCAGCGATTGGTAGTAGTCGTAGTTGCGCCACTCGTTGTTGGAGAAGGCGCGGCAAAAGGGAGAGAGCGCAAGGTCGGGCGAGGCAACCGTCTCAAACGGGCAGAGCTCCATAAAGTAGACGGTACTATCAACGTCAAACTTGGCACCGGGCAATTTCTTGCTCAATCTCTTCTGCACCGAGGGCACCCAGATATCCTTCCACTGCTTCTGCTTCGCGCTTCCCTCCTTCTTGCCAGGGCCGTCCTCAAACAGCTTGCAGCTACCGTGCTCCAGGGTGTTGTTGTAGCCCTCCTCTTCAGGTATCACAAGGATGCGCGAGGCAAAGTCGGCGCCATTGCGGCCTTGAGCCTCATAGTAACCATGAGTAAAGTTTTGCGCCGACATGATGACACGCCCAGATCCAGAGGCTCTGACAAAGGGCTCCGTCTCCGAAACCAGATCCTTGTAGCGGTTATAGAAGAGCTTGCCCGAGTCGACCATTTCGTTCTCGCCGTACCAAGACAGGTCGTCAGGGATAAGCTCGTACTTGTACTCTTTGAGAAATTCGAACCCTTTCGTGTATTCGGTGACTGATTCCTGCAGCTCCTTGACAAGGGTCGCGTACTTCTCTCCCTTGTCGGCCGACGGTCCACGGGAGCCGTGGCGCGACAGAATCTGCGCAAATGTCACTTTGCACTCGGATGGGATCGTCGGGTCAATCTTGGACGGCGCAGGACCCCAGGGAGAATACTGCCCCCAGGTACCGAGCGAGCCTGAGCAAGTCGCCGTTTTGGTGCAGCATGTGGACGCGGAGCCACTGTTCCCCAAGGCATCGTTAGCACGACCATGCAAGGTTGGCACATCAATCTAGCAAGAGTTGTGTCCAAATGAGTGCGAGAGAGTGAATTGACATACCCAGCGGCAAGAAAAAGAGCTGCTGCAATCAAAGTCGAGCCCATTGCGAATATAAGTAGTGTTTGCTTTGGTCTCCTGTTTGCTGTGGAATCGCTAACGGCTTTAACCCGCGCATAGTCCGGCTCATCGCAGTAGACGGCCGAGTACTTGTAGTCTCTGCTGCGCTTACTATCCATGATTGCGTTCAAGGCACCAACAACCAGCAACCAGCGCCGACTTTTGCACGTGCGTCAATGCAGAGCTTGAATTGGGGGCTTTTGTGGGCGCGCGCTGTCCAGCCGCGCAGCACTTGTCGAGCTTCGGTCGCCCAGAAGAGCAAGGCGATGAGACGGGTAAGGGACGGGAGTGCTGGTAGACGTGGACGACGCACAGTGGTCGGAAGAGACAAATGGAAGCGGCCTCGTCGTGGTGCCAGTCAGTACTCGCGGGGAAAATCAGCAAGTTGCGAATCGTGAATGGAAAAAAGGGAAAAGGCGGACAACCGTAAATAGCGCTGATGACCCCGAAGGTTTCAATGGCGAGGGTGGCGCTGTGGCATGGAAAAGGGCTCCAGTAAACAGGCTCACCTGCAGTCGCGCTCCTGTCCACCCAAGGCAATAATAAGGTGCCCGTACGCCTGCAAGGGGGTGACAAAACAGACCGCTGGTACTATTCCTTGCGCAACGCGGAGAAGCGGCTAGTCTTGGGTCTTAATAATTATTTTAAAATGTAAAATATATACCATAATATTCTTTACTCTATTTTGCATCTAGGACCTCCAGTTTTAAAAAGACACCTTAATTATAGCGTAATATCTGCGGTTATGAAAAGTGAGCTCTATTAACTGTATCGGCGGTCTGTTTTGTCACCCCGCTGGCCTGTTAGTGCATGCGCTGGCAGCTGTGTGACTTTGTCCTCTCTCTTGACCCGCGCCCAACAGCTGCAGGCTGCCCATCATGGTTCTCAGATCTGGCCCACGTTGCTGCATCTCAGGCACCCACTGGCTGGGCAGCCTTCGCCGCATAACGTACCTGGGCAGCGCTTCACTGGGATGTCTGTACTCGAAGTCTCTAAATACTCGTCTCGATTCCATTTGCACTGCCTTCACCAAGAAACACTAGTTCGCTCGCCTTCTGAAATAGCGGCGGTTTATTCAACGCTAATAAATACCAGCAAGGTAAATAGCATCATGTCCGACCAGTCCTGATAACCTGTTCAAGGACAAAATCGTCAATTGGCAGTGGCACACTGCCAGTGCCACTGCCAGGATGAAGCCAACGCTGCAGAATTTTCCCGAAAGCCTGCAAAATTAAAGTCTTGCAGCGCATTGCCCGAATGCGCTGATCCTCCCCCGGCAAACAAGTTTCCCTTTTATCTGTACAATCTTTTGCCATGGGTATATGTGGTATAATGTCCAAAATCTCACTTCCTTCCAAACGTATATCCAATATTCGCAGTCACATTCGTACAACTAAAGAGCAATGCCGACGCTCGTGGGTAGCCCCCCTGCGTCTTGGCCAAACGTTGCGCATCGCTCAATGGACAACTCATGAGGCGTTGCTGGCGAGTAGGGTGCGCACACGCTTCGAACCTCACTGTTGGCTCCGTCATTGCTACTTGCCAGCGAGTGTAGAGACTCGTAGCTTATTTGAGCTCCGCTGACGGGCACGCACTGGTAGAACCCTTCCGTACCCTTGATTGGACGTGGCGTGTTGGTTACACTGTCTAGGCTGCTCTTTCGCGGAGGCACGGGGAACACGAAGCCCGATAGCCCCTCCGAGAACGGCTTCTTCTTTCGCAGTGGTGGCCGAAGAACCAGAGGCAGTGGCGGCGGCATAGCTTTAATGAATTTGTCGTCCTCAAGAGACGGGATGCGTCTTTTCTGGCCCACAGTGCTTTGCGTCCCTAATAAATAATCGTTCATGGTGTGAGACCGTATCGGCAGGGCAGCAGGCTCTGTAGGCAATTTATCAGTCTCGTCGTGGAGTCGCTCCGCAAAGGACGGGGCTGATGGAGGCAGCGCCGGGATTGATGGCATGGGTTCCAGATCTGCTTAAAAATAAATTAAAACACATCATGACAGGGGTTCTTCCTTGCGGAATTTACCAGGTAAAGTTCGAGCAAGAGAGTGCGAAGAATGCACGCTCGATGGCCGGCTGGGGGTATAAAGGCTCTGTCTCTCCACGACATCGTCAATTCTCTTCTGCAGCCTTTCTACTTCTTGCATTGCGTGGGCTACTCTCGCTCTTATGGCTTCGACATCCGGTGCTGTATGTGATCTTGACCGCGCTGTCCGCCTTGAGGTCGTCGATGTGTAGGTCGGCGACTTCGGGCTAGAGTTTCCCTCACTCACACCCGGTGAACGAGGGAGGCTCTCCATGGTGGCCCTTCTCGGGCCGCGCGTTAGCGACTGCACGCTTCTTTGTGAATGCAAGGCTGGGCTGGGCTGTGCCTCTTCGCTGGCGTATGCTGGTGGAGGAGATGGCGCCATGATTGGAAGCTCAAACTGAGGTAGAAGAGGCGAAAGGCGACTCTGGGTTCTGTACATGCTGAGCTCGAGCGGTTCCAGGGCTGCAAGGCTCTCGCGTCGAGATTCCAGCTCCCAATCATGTTCTGCGACTGTTTGACGAGGAAAGCGAATAAATTCTTGCATCTGAGGTGAGCGAGGTGGCTGGACAGCTGGAGGATGCATGCTCAGCGGCATGGCTGGGAAGGCGTGCTGAGATCCTGATGTTAAGTGTCGGAAGTCGGTCGGGGAGGATATCAACATCTGTCGTGAGGAAGCGTCGGAATGATTGCGCTGTCTACCAAAGAATCCAAATTTCGGCGATTGAGCTTTTGGCCACAATGTCGTTCTAGCAACCCGCAAGGATGACTCTGTCGATGACCGGCCAAAGAGAGGACGCGCCTGAGGCTCGGGCTGGTGAGCGACAAGAGACGCAGGCATATTTTCTTTGGCTAGATCACCATGTTAATAAAGTATTTCCGGGGAAAGAGAGATGCGGTCTGTTTCAACAAAATGGAGAAGAATATATCAGACTGCGAATTGTGGTGTTATGCAGTCAGCAGACTCACCTTGACTCTGGGGTCGGCTGTGGAATGTAAGTGGGATGCAACACCACGACAACCACGATGGCGATCCTGTGACCTGGGCACCGGGTGTTTGCCTCATCCTACACTATTGTCCGAACCTCATAATTTTTCCTGACGAAAAAAAAGTCACGTCGAAGGATTGCTCTAGACAAAGTATTCTCTGTCAAGACCCGCTTGCAGCAGAAAGAGTTTGTTGATTGTAAGTGATGGAGGATGAGGGAGGCTACGGCAATCTGGCGACGGCGCCATAATGAGGAACCAGCGATCGGGTCATTTGGGGCGAAAAACAGATTACCCAGTAGCGAAAAAAATAACATGATAAATTTAGAGCTCGTCATTTGAGTCTAATGACGGATCCATCTTGGTGTCATCCGCAGCGAAGCCTGTCACGACGATTGGTGGCGGCTGAGCAGAGACATGACAGAGAAGCTGCAAAACGCGAGACGTTGATAGGCTGTCGAAGACGAGGCAGCGAACCAGTCGGACGGCTGCTCAGGCCGTCCGGCACCAATTGGTGCCCAGCAGCAACGAGTCGCTAGAGGCTGGCTGGGCTGGGCTGGGCTCCCAGGCTGGGTTGAGCCTGGCGCACCACACTAGAAGCTCGCGACCCACTAGCTCTGGTCAGACGGCCGTTGCTGCAGAGCGAATCGATGACTTGCATGCCACCCTGTCCGGCCGCTGCGACCCAACCCGCTCCATTGTTCGCCGCCACCGTGACTGGCTAGGGTGGTCGCGTGGGCAAGGGTGATGAACTTGGTGCCTGTAGGCTGTCAAGCAGCATTCACCCATCGACCTGGTTGGAGATGAAAATTTTGGCTCATCTTGCCGTTCCCGTTTCGAGTCAGGGACGCCGCGAGCCTGTTTGTTTGCATTTCCGCTTTCGTCCACGGCACCTTCTCTCACTTGCGCCGCCTTGCGTGAACATGGGCCTTGGCAGCGCTCCGGAACGGATTTTGGCCCCTCGATCCTCAAGCATAACAGTACGAGTATTGGTAGTCATCGTCCCGACGCGGCTCGTCCCCTGGTCCGAACAGGACGCGTTCGGAGTTGCCGGACACATGAGCACCGAAAATGCGACCAAGACCGATGCAAAAGAGTCAAAACGTGTTGCAAATCGGCCAATCAGCCCCGCGGGTGCTTCCAAGAAATGCTCACCGTCTCCGTGCAAAGCGTTTGAGAGGGTGTGGTGATGATACACCGCGTTTGCTGCGGGATGGTCTGGCGGGAAACCACGTTGCAGAAATGTCTTAGGTCAAAGACTGTCTAGTACAAGTCAATCGACACTACCAAAGGGCTACCTGTCTACTAAGAGTGTGCAAAAGGCTCTTTATCGATGAATAGGTATTTAGTAACAAGATGAAGGTCTGATGGTTATCTCAGCTTGTAATCACAATTAAACTAGGTACACTCAAAATTAATCCAGCTACGGTACTTGGTTGGCTGCGCGCTAGCTGCCCCTCTGATGGCCACTGGCCGCCCCCTGGAGACCGCTGAAGCTGTCACTTAGGGTTAGGGTCAAGAATGGTCCTCGGAAGTTCCAGATGTACCTTGGAAGCTGCACTGCACCCCCGGTTGATTGATTCGCTGTCTTCCTCTGGTATCTACCGTTGACGCCAACGTCAAAGTCACCCAGCAGCGAGTCGCCTCTACCTTTCCTACTTATGATCAGGGTACAAGATGATGACTGGGCCATGGAGCTTTTTTTTCACTTTTGCAAGTACCTGACCAACATCTCCTGCTACCAACGTCCACCTTTCACACAGTGCATCCTGCGCTGCACATAAAGGCACTACTAGCCTACCACCCTACCCCCCCCTCGCAAGACTAAATCCAGCTGCATCTCCAAGCCGCATTCCACAGCGCCGGGATGCCTCCCAAAGCAACGACTGGTAACACCAAGGAGCCATATTCTGATGCATCCAGCTCGTATTGGCCAGAGGGGTGGGGCTGGGATCGCTACAGCGATCCAAACGAAGATATCGCCGTCCTTTCCGTGGACGAACAAGAGAAGATTCGAGATGGCATCCGTGATGTCATGGGTGACAATGGGTTCGACAAGCTTATGGATCATATCATTGAGAAAGAAACGGCAACTCGAGACAAAGAGCAAAAACTGGCCAATGCGCCGCCTCCAGAGTACAAGGCGCCCGACTACCTGACGCAATGGCGTCGCCGCTGCAACGGCGGCCCATGGGGGTTCTATGCCTTTCGCACTGCGCTGTATGGCCAGGATGCGAAATGGGAAGAGTTCAAGGCTCGCTTTGAGACCATTGTCAATATCCCCTTCAATCAAGTCACACAGGATCACCGCGGACATGAATATGAAGAAGTTACCCAGGGACGTAAGATGTTCACCATTAATTGGATCGAAGAGGAACAACTTGCCGGAGCAAACGCCGACGTTTTGCGCAAGCGCTATACCAAAATGAAAGAGGGCAAGGAAGTCCAAAGCATACTTGATCTTGGCATGTTTCTCTGCGCGACTTTCGAGGCAGTCGAGTCTGTTCTCTTGCCAAGTAAAGAGGATCTGCCAACTACCAAGACTCTAGCCTTTCGTGACGAGGCCCCGTTCTTGCTGGTAGTCCTGATGGATGAATCTGTGAATCCGCGTGGCGATGACGAGCCATATGATCCCAAAGATCCGAACAATGAGGCAAACTGGTATAAGCCTGTCTTTAAGGTGCCCATTGAAATTCTTGCCAACGAGCTCTGGAAGACTATGGAAGGTCCTATTATGGAGCTTACTAGAATTACACGCAATGTTAGAGGGAGCACGGAACTAGGAGGAGAGCTTCCAAAAATTACTCCCCTTGACGAGCCGTATGAACACTGGTGGGGAGCGGGACCAACACCTCGGTCTATTAAGAGAAGGAGAATGAGGTGAGAATGGCAAACCTCTTGAAGATTTGCTGACATCCGCAACTCGTCTGGATCAAGCAATTAGCTGTAATGGGCGTCTGAAAATACACAGCGACTAGGAGTATTAACACTACATGTTTGAAGCTCATGTGCACTACTAGGTACTATTTTAAATAAGAAATTTTGACATTCTTGTGTTGACTTGTCAGTTACTGGTGACAGTTGAACGATGTCATGAAAAATTAAAAGTAATTGACAAAGGAATTTTCCAGTTCGCGTCCGCCAATAGCGTCGCCTGCTAAGCGTAGAAAGAGCAGATCTTTGGGAGCAGGCTATTCCAGACTTCAACTGAGCATTTGAAGGTCCTGCAGGGACCTGGCAGCAGCCCTTCCCAAATTCTAGCACTCCAGCCTCGACAATACCTACCCACTGTATCCCGCTGGCCACCACCCTGCTAAATTTAGCGCGTCGCGCCTTTGCCGGTCCTGGCAGGTGGGACGGCGGTGACCCCAGGCAGTATCTCAAAATTCTTGGGTTGTTCCCAAACTTTTGGCCATCATCTCGACGACTGGCGCCGACCGTACGCACGACATTTCATGCCCCGCCACAATGGGTAAAAGGGCTACTTCTGGGACCAGTGAAGGCGCCGCTGCTTACAACAAGCGTCAAAAGACATATCATGATGCTCCGACCAGCGAAGATGTCTACGACAGCGACCAGCTGAGAAGGCTGCTTGCCTTTGACCAGGACATGCGAAATGCGCGGCACGGTATGCTTGCGACCTCAATCTATCCCATCATTTATACTGGCGTATAACGTGTCTGACTTTCTCAGGACTTCAAAGTTTCAAGAAGCTCCTCGACGCGACCAATTCTAGCGAGGCCGACCGCGAAGCCAAGATCGCCATTGTCCGTGGCTACCTCAAGTCTGTCCAGCCCCGGGAAGCAGGTGAAGACGCAGTCTTCCTCAACGATGTCATGGAAATGTGGTCATTTGCCGCGCAAGTCAACGATGATGGTGTCATGTCATCTGTCGCTGTTGTCTTGGCTCTATTACTTCAGCTCATCTCCGACAACCTCGATCTGGTGCCCTACGGACTTGGCATCTGCCAAACGCTTCTGCAGGAACGCCAGCTGAAATCAGTGTCGCGCAACCTCTCTTCCGAAAAGGGAAAAGGTTTCATCATTTCTCCAACCCTCCGATTATTACGCGAAGCGGTTTACCTCGACGGTGGCGCCTTTGCCAAGCGCATTTTTCGTGCCCGGACGTCGACATTCGCATCGCTTGCCAGAAACCTCGAGATTACCCATTTTGGTGACGGCCCAGAGGATGCTCGCAAGGCCTCTGTTCGCACCAACTCTATCCGCTTCTTCTTGGCTTGTCTCAAATTTCTCAACGCAGACGGGAGAAAGGAGCTTCTTGCTCAAAAAGAGCTCTTGTCGCATGTCACGTTCATGATGAAAAACGATCCGCCCTTTCTGGTGGTGGAAATTCTAACCTCGCTCAAGACCAATGTGCTCATGGACTCGAAGATTGCGCGCGATATCAAGTTCAAGAGCTTTAATACAAAGACTCTCATGCGCTTCCTCGGGTTATATACGTACAGCAACAATTCCGCGCCCCAGGAGGATGTCGACCAAGTCATAGAACAGGCCCATCAGTTTCTCGTGTACACATGCACAAATTCCACAGCCGGCGTGTTGTATCCAGCCAAGGGTCTATATCCGAAGGAATCTGACGAAGAAAACTCAACTGCACGACTCGCTGGTCGAGCAAAAGCTGATGGCAATCTCTGGGCCGACAAGTTCCGCGATGGCGTCCCGGTATTCAACTTTGTTCTTTCCGAATTCGCCAGCAAGCTTCGTCCGTGGTCAAATCTCAAACACAATGAGCTTCTTGTCGCCATTTTTCAGGCCACGCCCGAGCTTATTGCCGACTACTTCTTCAAGAACCGATCATTTACGTTTGAGCCAAAGTTATCCATGACTTGGATTGGCTACGCCGCTTTCCTCTTCAACACCATGACGATACCTTTTCCCCCAGCCTTTGGCGATGCTGCCTCATACGCAAACACCCCTCCACCTACTTCCATTCTCCTCGACAACATCATTCCCCAGCCCATCAATCAGAAAGTTCTCATCCGCTGCTTTTCTCCCAAATCTCATCTCACATCTTTCTTTGCCACCAGAATCCTCGTACAAGCGCTTGAAAAGCTCGCAGTCGCTCTAAAAATGCACGAGGATGGAGGAAGAAAAAAGAAGCAAGTCTGGACAGATGCGTCACGGAGATTAATAGATTCGTTCTGCCGGAGAATACCGGATATGAAAGAAGTAGTGCGATGTTACAAGTCTATTCCCGCCGAAAACGCACTGCACAAAACACTGGCGAGTCGTTTACTGCGACTTTACTATGAAATTGTGCCCCGTGTAGCACTTGCCGCCAACTTTGATGTTTCGCCGTTCTTCGTCGAGGTACTGGGAAGCATCCAAAATCAGAGGGATGACCCCAGTACTGCAGCGTTTGCTGTCATGGAGTTGAAGAACCTGGTATCAATCGCTAGCTACTCTCCCGGCATGCGTTGGTTCGCCAAGACGGACAGCAGCACCGCCGGAAAGGGCTACTCTGCCTTTACTTCACTATTGCAAATACTGTGCGAAAGCGATGATACTGCCCCTTTGGCACAGCTGCAGTCCGTGCTTGCTGATGTAGCCATTGAGAATCAACTTGTGGCCAAGGGCACGAGATTAGTAGCCCTGCTTCGTGCTTTACGATGTGCTGCCTCTGATTCAAAGGCTACAAATATTCCTTGGGCGTACTTGGACAACTGCATTACGAGGTGTGCAGGCTCCCCCATCAAGTATCTGGAGCAAATCAAGACCCTGCCTGAGAATGGACAATTCAGTTTGCTGAATATTGTCCTACAGGAGCAATTGTCCTTTGCCCTCGATGGCACCAAAAAGACGACGATATCTGAGATTGGCAAATTTCTCTCCCTGTACTTCAACGCCCTGAGCCTCGCAGGGGAGAGCAAGACGCATCTCGACGAAAGCTATTCCAGGATCTCCGAGCAAGTATCGGCAACCAAGGCTGCTAGGATGGCTAGTCTGGGCGATAAATCTGAAAAGAAGGCTTTGCAACGCATTACCATTGAAGAGGAGCTCGAGGAGAGCAAACTTGTCGAAGCCAGCGTCCATTCGGGTGTCTTGGTCGATGAAGCTCGCCTAGAGGAGATGCTTCATCAGCCTTTCACTCTCGAAGAGGACACCAGTACACTCATCAAGTGGGCCAACAAAAATGTAGAAGATCTCGTGGAGGATGGCCTCGCCGCCGGCCTGGTCAAGCTGCTCGCCTCCCCGCACACCAACATCCGCAAAGAAGCGCTCACCAATATCCTCAAGATGGCCGCCAAGATGGACGAGTCGTCGTACGAGGAGAAGAAGCAGGTCTGGCTGCTGCTCTCAGAGCTCGCCGAGTCGAGCAAGCCCCAGGTCGATGCCGGCCCCGTCCCGTCGTCGTTTATCTCCTTTTCCGTGCACGCCCTCGAGATCCTCAAGAACCCGCTGCACCCGCTGTACCCCAAAATCAACACGTACCTGACGCGCAGCCCCGTCTGGCCGCCCGAGAAGCTGCCCCTCGCGCACGACATCCTGCACGGCGCGCCGGGCGAGGACGACCGGTACTACACGGAGCTGGCCTGGCTGCTGGCGCACCTGCTCGACAGCCTGCGCACGCCCGCGGACCTCGGCGTCTTTCACCGCAAGCGCTGGTTCGAGAAGATCCTGGCCCTCGCCGGCAACCCCTACCTGCGCGCCAATCTGCGCACCCGCATCCTCCGCATTGTCTACCGCGCTACGTGCATCGAGGGCGGCAGCACCACGCTCATCACCCGCTTCGGCGCCATGAGCTGGCTCGACGCCCAGCGCGCTGCCTGCCAGTCCCCCGACGACGCGGCCGTCTACGCCGGCCTCATGCGCAGGGCCTGGGAGACGTGCGACCAAGGCCGCGTGACAGCGTGGAGCAAAGGAGGGATTCAAAAGCTTTTGGACACGGTCTTGGGCTAAATATAAAACTCAGGGTGTAGTTGTTTGGCGTTTTGGACTTGGCATGATGTGGGTCATCTTGCATGTAGACAATCAAATTTACATACAATAAATACAACGATTGTACACAGTCAAAGATGCTTAATGTATCGTGAAACAAGTATTAAATTTAGTTGATGTTATTCTCTAAAGCTCCGGAAAACAGATTCCAAAAAAGTAAAAATCCAAAACTCGGATACCATGGCAAATGCAATGTGAATCAAACGTCGGAGATCAAGAAAACCCCCATTCGATCTCCTCCCTTTCCGGTCTCGTCAAGAGACTGACTAGACCTGCAGCTCTGCTATCCAACGGTAGCACCGAGTTGAGGTCACGTATGTATGCATGCGAATCGCAAATCTGAGAAACAAAAAAAAGTATAAAAAATGATAGGTAGATGAGGGCAAAGAATCGCTGCTTGAATACCAAGATGTATTCATCCAAGTAGAAATCTCTTCAAAAATAATTATTGAAATGGTAAAAAGATGAGCCGTTTCTGCTGTGTATCGACATGCGGCACGTAAAATAACACGGGGTATTCCAAATACATATTTTGTCAGTCATCATGGAAATGAGAGAATGCATCTCAGCCCTTTTCACAGCTGACCAGAGAGAAGAGCTTCCGTAGCGCTATTGATGTATTGTCTCTTGGCGTCAAGCGGCACGTCGAATCGTCGCTCAAGCTCTTGCTTGATGCCCTTTTTGGTGACAGTCATC
Source organism: Akanthomyces dipterigenus (assembly GCA_030783385.1). Taxonomy (NCBI): domain Eukaryota; kingdom Fungi; phylum Ascomycota; class Sordariomycetes; order Hypocreales; family Cordycipitaceae; genus Akanthomyces; species Akanthomyces dipterigenus. Next base: position 36,237 of record JARJRE010000731.1, on the reverse strand, counting down.
AGGTCCGCCGTCTTGAGAATCTCGCGAATCTCGGCTAGGAGGGCGTCATCGCTGGGCAAGCCAACCATGTCCTCTGGAGAAAAGAATTGAGAGCCACCGTACGAGCTCATACGGTTGCCGCCCATCTCAGAGTGAGCCAACGACATGCGAGACATGCTGCGCGGGTCGTGCGTCATCTGGGGCATGGGCGGTACCAGACCAGTGGTTGAGCCAGGGCGGCTAGGGTAACCGTACTCGGAAACGTGAGGGTGCGCCTTGGTGGCGTAGCTGTACCCAGAGACTTCGGAACGCGAGTCGTCGCGAGAAGTCTGCGTCTCCCAGAGCTCGGCTTGGTAGTCTTCCCACCTCTTGCGAGGAATCGAGCTGGGATCGAACTTGCCCTCGTCGGAAACGACGACCTTCTTGCCCTTCTCACCAGCCACAACACGAGTGTTACCCCAGGCAAAGTCATCCATGTTCCAGAAAGCGTACAGGGGCAGACCAAAACTGAAGACGGGAATGGCCAGGATATACAGAATCATCCATCCAACCATTTCCCATTTGCGGCGCAGGATAAAAATGATGGCCTGGAGACCATAGATGACACCCAGAAGAATGAATGCAGTGATTGGGACAACACTGGGGTTCTGGACGACGCGAACAATCAGGTAGACGATATAGGCGAGAGTGACGGGCTGGACAATGGTGCTGAGTAGATCGATGAAGACGACAAATCGCATACTGAAACAGCAGAAGCCACAGAGTTGAGCCATGGGGATCAGCTCGACGAGGTTGTGGACAGTGGAGTTGATCCAACGGCGACGTTGTGAGAGGAAAACCTTCCAGGAATCAGGCGCGATAGTCCAGGCATGAGCAGTGAATATGTACTTGGTCTTGTACTTGTTGTGATACTTGAGGAGCAAGGTGGTGAGATAACGATCCTCACCAAGATGCAGCAGGTTCTTCATGTGCAGAGTGTCAACACGGATCGTGGAATAGTCTTCCACAATCTCGCGGCTGACGAACAGAGGCTTACCAGTCTCCGCAGCACGAATTCTATACATGGAGAAACAACCGGGCAAACAGGTGACCGAACCAAAGAGGGACTCGAATGCCTTGGACAAATTGTGCGAAATATAGTACTCATAGACCTGAATCATCGTGATGAAGGAGGACTTGGCATTGGTCAGGGCGGTCTCACCGCAAACCGCAATCAAGCGTGTGTCGTCAATAAAGGCAGACACCATGCGGCTGGCAGAGTCAGCCGCAACGACTGTATCGGCATCAATCTGCAGCATGAACTCATAAAAGGTGGGATTTACACCGATGATGTTGCGAATCTGGTGGTACATTTCGAGTTCCAGGGGACTCATAGCCAGGTTGTAGTGAACGCGGTTGAGGAAGCGCATAATGATCATCTGGGAGTCACGCTTGCCACGGTTACCGGGACGGCCAACCTCGGAAGGCTTGCCGACCTTGACAATAACCATGAAGGGAACGATGTGACCTTGGACTTCATAGAGACCGGAATAGACCTTGCCCATGTTGTGCTGCTTGAGACCCTCACCAAGAGACTCAAAGCTCAGAGGCTCGGGATCAACAGTATCAGCGACCCCAAGAATGTCGAGCACAATGCGGGGCGTTGGGCGGTCGTTTCCTTGGCCGATAATCATTCCGTCACAGACAATGATTAGAAGTTTGCGCTTGTCGTCATACTTCATTCTAGCAGCTGAATCGATGGCACGGCGTAGGGAGTCCTCGTCCTCGGTATACGCAGGAATCTGGCAAATGACAAATTTGTCCAGATTTTCGGGTATGTTTTTGCCTCCAAACTGCAGAGCAGCCAGGAATTTGAACAGAATAACGGAACCTAGCACTATAGTGACGGCAAGAATCAAATATGTGGCCAACTGGCAACGGGTCGAGTTTCGGGTATCAACATCGCCCACATAGAAGAGGTTGTCCAAGCAAGTCTTCATTCGCCCGCGCAACGCTGCATCCATGACCAAAGAGTTCCAGTACTTTGTCATGTCAGAACCAGACTGAACTTGGAACATTTGAACAACGTCGTCAGACATGAAGTTTGCGAGAGTTGCGTCGTCGGGAGGCGTCTCGCCGGGTTTGGCCAGAAGTCGACGCCCCCCAGCCATGTAGGTGGTGAGGTCGTAGACACGGCCACCAATAATTCCAATCTTTTGTTGTTTATCGTTGAGTTTCTTGATGTACTGCGGGGTGTAGCCGACAGTACCCTTCTTGAAAAGTGCCCGCAGCATAGTCATCTGCTCGTAGTACCAATCGGGACGGGTGTCGTTGGTATAGTAACGGAAGTCATGATACTTGGCATTGAGGTCCTGGGTGCTGATGAGCGCAGGGGAAATGCCAGTGAAGTTGGTGTTCTTGTAGTCAAGCGTGACTTCAGGATTCACGTTGCCATCCTTGCCTTGACAGAGAGCATTGACTTGAACGGGGAACAGAGAGCTGATATCCAGGCCGGCGTAGTTGAGAAGCAGTTTCTGGTTGAGGTAAGACGGATAGTGATGGGGGGCATAGGACCCCAAGTCATACACGTATCCACGAATCGAGACCAGGGCACCCTTGCTACCGGACTTGCCATTGTGCGAAGACAGCTCTGCTGAACTGTAAACATGCTGGGTGGGGCAGATGAGCATGGGAAAAACCACGATGAAGAAAGCTGCGACCAGACAGAGGAACCAGATGAGCATGTTGATGGCAAGCTTTTCGCGCCAGGCCATGCGAACATCTTTGCGGGGCATGCGACCGATCCAGCGAATTATGAAGTCGGGAACGAGCCAAGTCAGCAGGTAGACCATCAAGACCCATCGCTTGCGGCTTGGGCTGTCCTTGTACTCCTCGACTTCGACCAGGTCCTTCTCGTTGCCTCGCTCGGCCATCTGCTCACGGGTGTCAAAGTTCTTGAACATGTCACCACCACCAATGGCGGACACACCAGCCTCAGATCGCGCATCATCACCTGCAGCAAAATATCCACTCTTGGTCTTCTCGCCGTACATGAGGGGAGTGTTGCCACCAGAGACGAGCTGCTCCTTGGAGGCAATAAAAGGGTTGCGTTCGGGGACACCGTAGCTCTCGCCATCAGCAGAGCCCATGCCCCGAGCAGGGCCATTGGCAGTCAGATGGGCCACCTCCATCCAGCATCGTTCACTAAGGAACACACCGGTGGATCCAATCTGCACCTCGTTGCCTGGCCAGCGCCTCTCTTCGATAACAATTTCAGCGCGTTCACGCTCACTTCCAATGAGAATGGTCTCGGAATCCACCAGACCAAGGAATTCGCCAAATGGCAAGAATAGACTGAAGTCTGCAGAACGCAGGCGTTGACTGATCTCTGCGATACCAAAGGTCTGGACCTGAGTCCTGACACATTTACTGTCAAACTGGTTGGCAATGCGGCGGTCATTAGGCTTGAGGCAGAACACAAAATAAACATTGGTACCGGGGTCGGTGACAGCCTTTTGTACGTTGTCCAGAGATGAGAGAAACTGGCCTGAAGCACCTTGGTCAAGACCAGTGGCAGTGGCACCGCGACGCTGGTCTTGATCGCGGGACTCGCGAGACTCGCCGAGTTGATCAAGACGGTCGAGAGCGTCCTGCTGCTGCTGGCGACGGGAACCTGTTGGGCGAGCTCTAGTGCCCTTGCGAGACATGACGCTGGGGGCACGGGTGGGCTTGGAGCTGACCGAGGCTTGCATGACGGTGCTTCTCTCGTTGGGATGCGTGACAGTTTGAAGGGCGTCCTGTCCGAAGAGACGAGCAACAAATTCGCTCTTGGTTGTGTTGACCATGTTGAGCAAATCACCAGAGATGAGTTCACCATTCTCTTCGATGAGACCCCTGATGGGGTAGTCGACTTCGCCAGCAAAATGTTTCACGGTGAAGGTGGCAGCGGTGTTTTCGGTCATGAAATTGCTTCCAGGCAACTTGGCAGTGGCAGAGCCAATCTCGATGGCGGCATTCTTGTTTTCGAAGCGCTTGCGAAAGCTTTCAAGAAGCTGCATGTCAGTGCGGTTTCGGCGAGTCTGGTCGTCAAGAATGCTCAGCAGACCATTGCCGGTCTTGAGCAGTCCCTTGACCGCATCCGAGTTGTCAAAGTACGATGTGGGGGCGACACTGACTTCCTCGGACTCGAGCATTTCGGCCTTGCGGTCGAAGAAGTTGTGCAGAGTGACGTTATAGAGGGCCTCTGTAGCAGCGTTGTTAAGCAGCTGGTCGAGAACAGATCTGGTGGAGCTCTGCTGGACGAAGCCAGGGAAGTCGACAACAGAAATAGTGTTGGCGATAGACTCTTCCGGAGCACACAGACGCTGGTTGGCAGATTCCATGATCCAGGCGACGAGCAGAGCATAGAGGGTTCTGGCGAGCTCATTGGCATGAGCACGTGCGCCCGTGGGGTCAAGCATAACCGTAACTCGCTCCTTTTGAATCATCTTGGTCTTGTAGCCCAGGGTGGTTTGCAGATCATTGGCGTTGATGCCGAGGAACGCAGCAACAATGGCAAGGACATCCTTGTTCTTGACTCCGGTGAAGGAGTTGGCACCTTCGTGAGAGAAGCCACCACTATCAGCACCAGTGGCGCTGGTATCGCTGGCGCTCTCGAACTCAAGCTGGCCAATGTGCAGAATAGCAGCAAGCATCTGGCAAATCTCGGCAATGTCGTTGCGAGGGAACTCAAGCTTCTTGAGGGCCGTCTTGAAAAGCTGGAAGCCGTCGGCATCATTGATACCGACCTTGAGCTGAGTGGGATGACCAAGGTACTTCCAACGGGTGGCGCCAGCAACGGGTGAGTCGTCGAGGCCAAGATGGGTCTTTTCGGCTGCGCTTGTCCCGGCCAAGAGATAGTACAGAGCGTGGAAGTTGCGTTCACCAGTAGGAACATCGGTGATTCGGCTTCGTTCCAGTCTGTGATCGAGGAGCTTGCCACCAATGAGGATGGGGTTGGTGGTAGAAGAGGTATCGTATTGCAGCTCGTAGAAGAGACCCGACTTTGAGGCAGTTGGTGTAGTAGCGGTTTTTGTCGTCGTGAGTGTATCAAAGACGTAGGCGGCGAGAGAAAGTTTGTTGGAGAGGGGGGTTGACGACTTGTTGAGCAGCGCGGTAAGGAGGTGCGAGCGGATCGTCGACTTGCCAGCGCCGGATTCACCACTGCAGATATACACGTCAGCACAGTTGTCCTTTATCGTCGTATATTGAATGAGGTGCTTTCTTACAGGAATACAACGGCTTGGTTTTCCGAGCGGTGCCCCAGCCTTAACCAGGCGCGGTTGGCCATATCCTCGGCCCCAGCCATGGCGCTTCCCTCTTTGCCGCCATCGGGGCCCTTGGAAGACGAGGTGTACGTGTTGAGGCAGACGAGGGCGTGTGAGGATAGTCGAGCCGTGGGATGGGCGACATGGAAGCGACTGGCGAGATGAGCAGTGATGTGCGTGTCGGACTGGAGATGAGTCGGCAAGGAGGGCAGCGAGTCCTGTGTATGCGCACCTCCGCCGAGATTCAGCATATTAGAAGCCATGTTGGGCGAGCAGCCAGGAATTGGCTCTCGAATGGACTATGTGAGGCTGTTGACGATGTGATGAACAGCTTGTAAACGATGCAGGAGAAGGAATCAGAATCCGGATCACGGTCGGCTTCGTGTACCGGGGCGTGTTGCGAACGACGACAGAGTGTCTGAAACAGAGTGTCGACGGGCGTGTAGGAGAACAGCGAGGGGAAGCCCGGGACCTGTGCAGAGCGAGAGAGATGCGACAGGGGGGCAGGACGGAATGAACCAAACGAAGGTCAAGAAACAAGGGAGTAGAGAAAGCAAAACTGCCCCGCGAGAGGGATTGAAGCAGCGCAGCAAGAGGTAGTGTTGTGATGGCCAAAGCAAAAGGAAAAAAAGATTCGAGATTTTGTGCAGACTGAGCCGGTCAGAGAGGTCAGACCAGTGCAGGGCAGCCAGTACCTACAGGCCGGGCGGTACTTGACGGGGGGGCGCAGCTAAACGGGAACAGTGCCAGCCAGACGGGCAGTTCAGCACGCAAATCCAATCGGGGGGCAACAGACGGACGGTACCCGCTCGGCCGCTACACGAGTTTGGCTGGTCAGTGGTGACAATCCAAATAAAGCAGCAGGAAAGGACAGGGGACCGCCAGTAAATTTAGCACAAGCACGACGAGAAGCCTTTTGGGTCGACCTCGTGTTAGCTTGCGCTAATGGCCAACGGATGGAGCCCGATGGGGACGGATGGAGGGGGCGTGTGTCGTTGGATGCTTGGCAGAGCCCGAGTCCGGCCGGCCCAGCGCTCCATGAACGCAGTTTCGCGCTGCAGGTGGCCCTCGACAGCGCCCACGACCACTGAAATGGGTGCACAACAGTGGGCGGCAGCTCTGAAAGCAGTGGCGATGCCCTTCTGGCCTGTGTTGGCGGCATGGACCACTGAAGGCGCTGAAATTACAAAGAAAGCTGTGATGCCTTTCCACCGATGCTTGACTGTTGATTTACAATTAGCGTCCCGATACTAGGCAGCCTCCACCCACACACATTTTCTGGTCACGACAGTCGCGTCAAGATGGCAAACACCCGTCATGTTTTTGTCCCAGTCGCCCATGCCCTTTCCATTGTCCCACAGCAGCCTCCATACGGCTTGTGTTTTCTTCTCGGTCTCTGTGGAATGAACGTGATCCCCGGATGTCTGTCTTGATGTCTACCCCAGATTACACGCGTGAGTATTCTCCGTGTGGTCCGCATTCCACTGGATCGACGCAGCCAAGGGAGAGCGACATAACCCTGCTTCTTTTATTTTCCTTTTTTTCCTTTTTCGGCCTTTTTTCTTCTTCTTTTTTCTTTGTTTTTTATCAGCTTGCATGCTCGTCTCCTTTTTTTTCTTTCGCGTAATTCATAGTGCCCCCATATTGACCAGAGCAGCATTGGGTGACAGTCCCTTATAAGCTCATGTGCATGTAGAATATTCGAAATTCTGTACCGGTCATCCTTGTTGCTACCAACTCTCAATGTTGTCGATGCCATGGCCGAGACAATTCATAACAACGGTAATCAAATTGAGACTTGGGCACACTGCCCGCCATGGCCAAATGAAAGACATGCAACGTTTGCATACCAGTAGAATTATCTGCGGCGATGGAAGAGCAAATCACACCGCACCATGTGTAAGGAGGAACAGTCAATCCTCCTTATTGAAAGAAAGTTTGCACAGTCGCATCTCTGACCGTCAAGACGCATCAACTCCCATTTGTGCAGAGACCAAGCTGAACAATCAGGGCAAACAGCCAAATTTCCGCGACGATGTGAGCGCGCTAGGGCAGAGGCTGCCAGCGCCAAGTGGCTGGGGAGAGTTTCTTTTGTTTCCTCAATCTCAATTTAAAAGGGACGGTCGGAACGGTCTACGACTGAGCGTACAGGCTACGCTGCTGTGCTGGTGAGCAAAGGCAACCTCCTATTCTCGCCAGGACCACCATGGCGTGCATGTCTGTGAAACACCTGCTGTGATGAATTCCTTTTCACTGTTCTTCTGCAGCTCCCTGGTCCCGCGTGCAGTTCGCTGGCAAGAATGACAAACGACTTGCTTGGGCCTACGACTCGGCTACAGCTCGTCATAGATGGGGAGTCCAGTCCAAATGTCAAGCGCCAGCAATGCCAGTAAAGCCAAATTCTGCCGATAGAGCGATGTGCCCAGCCAAAAGATCGATAGCACGATGCGCATCGCGGCAGGGCTCGATTTCGGACACTGCCAGAGTGGCGCAGGCTTTCCAGCAACTACTCCCACGTCCCGGTAGCGCATTCTGGTCATCGGGGGAGATGAAGCGTTCAGGGGTATACCCCATGCAATGCTATTACCGAGCAGATTCGCTGCAACGCTACACTGTACAGAAAGGCATCAAGCTGGCATCTGCTAGCAAGGCGTACTGGTAGTAGTTATTCAGTTGTCCACGATGGTGTGCGACATGCATCAAGCTTGCTAGTGGTGGCAGATTCCACGGAGAGCGGCCCGGAGTGGGTATAACGCGTTGAACGCATTCCGAACTGATAGCCAGCGGGCAGTATAACGTATACAATAGCACGTTATTTCCTGCCCTTGACATGAGACGGAGAGGCGGCATTGCCCGCAGCACTGGAATCTCAAGTTTTGAACGCAGCGACAGACAAAACACTGGCATCGCGCAAAGATTCCTACTAGTACTAGTACAGCCACACCAGAAGTCATTGGTCCCTTGAAGAGACAGGAGGGAAAATACAGGCGCAGCGGTCTCTGGCGGGCGGGCCTCATGGCTGGCAGACCCAGCTGGTGCGTATCCCGATATAGAGTCGCCAGATCTGCATAGCCTCCTTGGATCAAGGTGGCGCACACCAGCAATGCAGTGCAAGTTTTTCTTGGCGGACAAATACGAGAAAATAATACATTTTGCCACGTACATTTTCGCAACGCGCCATGCGCTGCTGCTCATAACGGTCATGCAGGCCGAGGGGTCTATCTTGCTCTTGAGGATCCCTCCCACCGGGGCAACCGCCAGCCACGGCTCGTACTGGCACGACAGCCACTGGATATCGTATTTTCTAGCCCCATGCGAGGAAAAGAAGATGGATGCATGTGCAAAATGATAATCCCTAACACTGTTCTCCTTTTCTTCTTTTTTCCATCGTCCTTTTGTCATTCTTCTGTTATTGGCTGACTAGTATTTATCCCTTTTTTGCTTCGGCTGACAGGAGACAGCACGCTGCCCAGGGGTACGCAGCGGCTGTCTTTCCGTCTCCGTGGCACCATTACGGAGCCTACCAGTTCAGCTGCTCATCTCGCTTTGCGCCATCAGTGCTTGTAGAACTGCCACTACATGCAACAGTTGTGAGAAACAAGAGCTACCAGAAAACAGGCCCCGTCCCTATCAAGCTCATGCAGATATGTCTTGGCTATTCAGAACAGCCAAGCGAGAGCCGTGGTCTGAATTGCTCATGCGTATTTGCACATGATGTAAACAATCCATGATACCTGATGGTTACCTGTGCTGCGATGCTCGTGGTTGCTGCCACTGGCAACTGGCTTGCTTGCTGGCTCCGCCCTCGGGCTAACAAAGCGCTGCGGTGGGCCATGCAGCCTACCTATGGCGCCAGCTGTTAAGCGGCACCCCCTGGGCCCCTGAAGCTTGCGCCGATAAGTGCGTTCCTGGTGCGCTCCGCCCGCCGTAACAAGATTTTTCTTTCTCGGTCCCCTTTTGCAACGCATTTAGGGGGTACAACCCACTGTATTTTTTTTTTTATAAGGCTTGGGGCAACAGTGCTGTTGATACCAGATTTCGCAGCCTTCCTACCCAGGTGCTGTGCCCAAAGGCTGCCCGCTGTCCGCGTACCTGCACTGTGCCTGAGAGCGCCTGAGCTCTAGCGGGTTGACAGCCCAGCCCAGCTCTCTGGGTGCTGCTTCTGGCATGCTCTAGCCCCGTATTCCCTCCCCCAGTTGCCCGTGGACCACTCCTACCACGCCTGCCAAACCCTGCGCTGCGCCAGTCTATCTGTCCCTGTCACCTCCAACTCGGTCATTTTCTGTTCAACTTTTCTTCTTTGACTCTTTGGCTGTTTCATTGTTCTGCAGTCTTTTTCGCTGCTTCCCTGGCCTCGACTTGCCTCACTCGCTTCGGCAGCTTCATTCTTCCTTTTCCCACTCACATTCGCTATTCCCTCCTCCACACGGCCCCTCTCCCCTCTTCGCGGCTTGTTACCTTAATATTATTCAGGGAGAATTGGCACGTCCACGCTCGCTTCGATACCAAATCAACGCCTTGCACTTGCTGTCGCGGCGTTGCCATTGGGTATTTGCGTTGCACTCGAGTCCTTTGCAGCATCGTCCGAGCCTGTTCCATGATACTCTAAGACACACGCAGCGTTTCGCCCGTTTCTCGCACGTTAGTCTAGACAGCCACGGCCGTTGACAACGTTTTCTCCCATCTGGTCCGACGCCAACGCCTGTCACGTCCTCTGGGGACTTTAATCTCGACCACCTCCGCAACCATGGCGAACCGAATGTCCATGTTCTCGGTCGCCTCTGAAGGCCCGGGGAACAATCGTGGCCCTCAGACTGCCCAGGTGTCCACCACGACCCTGCTCAACACCATACACAACATCTACCTCGCTAGCCAACCCCATCAGCTCGATTCGAGCACCAGCCTTGCCGTCAACACTTGGCTCACCGCCGCCCAGGGCGGCCCTACCGTCGATGCTGCTCTCGCCGCCAGAGCGTGGGAGCACGCTCGCCGCCGTGCTGAGGATGGCTTAATCGTGCTTGCGTACGTTGACATTGTGCCATTTTGCCCTTGTTCGGGAGTCTGACCATTTCATAGATCTCTGCATTCATCCACCCCATCAGTTCTTGTCCCGTTCATCTCTTCGCTGCCGTTCACGATCCCGAGTTCTATTTTTAAAGCTTTCGACTCCGTCCAGCCCTTCCTGCGCTGCGTTACGCCGTATAACCCATCCTTCCCTCGACAGGCTGCTCTGAGTGCGACTTTCACTCTCAACCTTGCCGGAAATCTTACGGCCGCCTCGCTGGCTCTGTCACAAGGTGGAATTGATACCGAAAATGGTTTATTTAACATCCCCGCGAGCGCTGGATACCGCGCCTTTGATGTATTCTACTATTTACTCACGTCCGCATCTACACCCGCCGAACGCGAGTTCCTGGGTCTCCGAGCCCCTTCCACCTATGCTCTTCTCGCTCGATCGTCTACCTACACGCCGCCTTCGTACCTGCCCACTGCCGATGATTCTGCGTCTGCCGACGACTTCCGCCAAGCCCTCAAAGACATTGGCATCAAGGGATCTGCCCACCGAAACTTTATTTCTATCCTGGCTGGTCTTCTGAAACTCGGCAACACTCTTGACTATGAGCTCGAGTCCGACTCACTTGATGAGCTTTGTGACGAAGCCAGTGGTCTACTTGGCCTCGAGCCAGAAGTACTCACTGCCAAGTGCAGCACCGAAGACCGACGCATCCTTGTCAGTGGCCTCTACGAGTCACTTGTCGATTGGGTCATCTCCAAGGCCAATACTGCCATCACATCGCAAATGACCCGAATCCGCGATGGCGAGGAATCCGCAGATGGCCGTGGTGTGCGCACCCCGACCTCGGAGGAGGACAATGGCGATACCGTCAGCCTCACGGTCGTCGAAATCCCTGACCCTATTCTTGGAAAGGCTGTGTGTATGCGATCCATCTTTGATGACTCTTGTGGCATCAACTCTGAGATGATTCAGGATGGCGTCGAAGCCTCTCCCGCTGGCTCTTCCGTCATGAGAGAGGTACAGCAGGCTGTTGCCGACGTTGCCCCGGATCTGGGCATCATGACCGGTCCCCAAGGCCGCGACCGTCAGCGCGAGCTAGAGCAGAGAGAAGTCGTTCTTGAAAGGGTTGCTCTCGCTGCTGAAGACGGTGGATTCATCAAGAAACTCCTCTTCCCCGTCCAGGGTGAGGGTATCAACCTGGGCCGTGCTGGTCGTGTTGACCTTCCACACCTGCTCGCTTCCAGCCGTGCCTGGTACCACCTATCCTTGCACCCCACCGACGACAGCCCGTCCAGCCTCGCTGCTCTACCTTCCATTACCTCGGCCTGGTCCGCCGGTACCGTCTCTCGACAGCTCCGTTCCTGGCGTCTCCCCGAGTGGGCAAACCGCCGTAACCGACACCTCGATTATACTGCCGATTTTGACGTGGACGAGTTTGTTACTCGCTATGGCCCACTTGGCTGCACTGATGGCAGGGACGGCATCGAAAGCTGGATGCTGGAGCGCGGTTGGAGCAATGGCGAAATCTTCGTCGGTAAAGAGCGCGTTTGGATCCGCGAGTCTGCCTGGTGGGACGCAGAGTCTATGCTCGATATGAAGCAAGGCACCAATGTCCAAGGTTTGAACAACAACCCCTTTACCAGCGGCTTCGACACATCATACTCCAACAACGGTAGCGGGTTTTTCCCGCCTCAGCCGATTGATAATGCCTACGGTGCTAGTCGTGATGAGCTCGTTGGAGGCCACTCTCGCAATGTCAGTCAAGCGAATCTCAATCAGGCAGGTTTTCCCCAGGCCATGACTGTTGCTCCTTCTATTGCTCCAACTGGTATGACTGGCATGCGTAATGTCAGCAAAGGCGACTACGGGCTCGGAAACAAGGGCGATACCTACAAGGGTGACGAGTATGTTGATGGGGGCGACTACAACGGCGAGCTCGACCCTGAGCTCGCCAAGAACAAACACCTGGAAACGAAACACACCACTGCCGGCCGCCGCATTTGGGTCGCCGTCGTCTGGGCTCTCACCTTCTGGCTTCCTTCCCCCTTGCTCCGATACATTGGCCGCATGCGACGACCTGATGTTCGCATGGCCTGGCGCGAAAAGCTTGTTTTAGTCCTCATCATCTTCCTCTTGAATGCCATGATTGTTTTCTGGATCATTTTCTTTGGCAAATTACTATGCCCGAATTTTAACAAGGCTTGGAATCAGAGTGAAGTGGCAAGCCACCAGGGAGGCAAGACGTACTGGGTTGCTATTCATGGAAAAGTCTATGACATCTCCGATTGGTGGCAGCAGCAGCACAGCGATGTTCCCCAGGTCAAGACAACAAGTGATGTCATGCAGCCACTCAATGGTTTGATCATGGACGACTACTTTGTTCCGCCTTTGAACGTTGCGTGTGGTAACCTCGGAATCAAAGAGACTACCCGGCTCACGGCCAACAGCACTCCCGAGTACGAAACTGCCGTCCACACCTCAGGCTACTATGCACGATACCCAGACAGTGCTCTGCACAGTGACAACTGGTACTATGGCACGTTCCTCCCGAAGATCACCACTTACTACCACGGTGATCTCGTCTGGAGCACGGGCGATGTCAAGTCTGATGGTAAGGAGAACCAGCACATGTGGGCCATGTATGGAGACCAGATTTTCGATCTTACCGATTATTTCCACACCATTGAATTGAACACTGGAAACGAAGTGTACCAGTTCATGGACAAGAAGATCTCTGATCTGTGGAAGAACAATCCCGGCCAGAATATCAAGCAGGACCTTGATGATGCACTGGCAACTGCCAAAGCCAGTGGTGATCAAGACTCTTACAACAAGATGCTTAACTCGTGGACTTGTATCAGGAATTCCTTCTACGTGGGAAAGACCGACTTCAGAGAAAGCGCTCGATGCACGGCCAACAACTGGATCATGTTGGCCTTTACGATTCTCATCTGTGCAATTATCCTCGTCAAATTCGTGGCTGCCCTTCGCTTCACCTCAAAGCGCCGCCCGTCTCCGCAAGACAAGTTTGTCATTTGCCAAGTCCCCGCTTACACTGAAGGTGAAGAATCGCTTCGTAAGGCGGTTGATTCGCTCACCGCACTGCAATACGATAACAAACGGAAGCTCATCTTTGTGGTCTGCGATGGCGTAATTACTGGTCAAGGCAACGACCGTCCGACACCCAAGATTGTTCTCGACATTCTTGGTGTTGACCCCAAACTCGATCCTCCCACTCTGCCTTTCAAATCTGTCGGCGCTGGCAGTGAACAATTGAACTATGGCAAGGTTTACTCTGGTCTTTACGAGTTTGAGGGCAACGTTGTTCCTTATATCGTTGTCGTCAAGGTTGGCAAGGAGACGGAGCAGTCCGGCGCTAAACCTGGTAACCGCGGTAAGCGTGACTCTCAAATTCTGCTCTTGAGTTTCCTCAACCGCGTCCACCACCGATCTCCCATGAATCCCCTCGAATTGGAAATGTTCCATCAAATCAACAACATTATTGGCGTTGACCCTGAGTTATACGAGTACCTCCTTATGGTCGATGCCGATACTGCCGTCGAGGAAGATTCACTCAACCGTCTAGTGTCTGCCTGCGCACACAATGCCAAGATCGCCGGTATCTGTGGCGAGACCAGTCTGCAGAATGATGAAAAGTCGTGGTGGACCATGATTCAGGTGTACGAATACTTTATCTCTCACCACCTTACCAAAGCCTTTGAATCGCTCTTTGGAAGTGTTACCTGCTTGCCCGGATGGTATGTTTTCCCCGCCATTTGCTCGTGCAATAATCATGCTAACTTTTTGTGCAGTTTCTCCATGTACCGACTAAGAACCGTTGACAAGGGCAAGCCTCTAATTATCTCGGACGCCGTCATCAAAGAGTACAGTATCTGCAATGTCGACACCTTACATCAGAAGAACCTACTATCTCTCGGTGAAGATCGATTCCTGACCACTCTAATGACGAAACACTTCCCATCAATGCACTACAAGTTTGTTCAGGATGCCCAATGTAAGACTGCGGCTCCAGAATCGTTTGGTGTTCTGATTTCGCAGCGTCGTCGCTGGATCAACTCTACCATTCACAACTTGGTCGAGCTGCTACGTCTTGGAGACATGTGCGGCTTTTGCTGCTTCTCTATGCGCTTTGTTGTCTTCATTGATCTGTTCAGTACCGTCATTCTGCCGGCTACTTGCGTTTACCTAGGCTACCTCATCTACCTGCTGGCAAGTAAGACTGGTCCGTTTCCTGTGATTTCGATTGCCATGTTGGCAGCCGTCTACGGTCTACAGGCTTTGGTCTTTATTCTCAAACGCCAGTGGCAGCACATTGGATGGATGATCATTTACATCATTGCTTTCCCCATCTTCTCGTTCGTTCTTCCCATCTACTCCTTCTGGAACCAGGACAACTTTAGTTGGGGTAATACCCGTATTGTCATTGGAGAGAAGGGTAACAAGCAAGTTATTGCCGTGGAAGATGAGATTTTCGACCCGCGATCCATCCCCATGCAGCGATGGGATGACTATGCTTATGGCAACAACCTGCCTGGCCGTCGTGGCGGCTACCAGGAGAAGGAGGACTCGCCCTACATGGACCAGTATGAGATGGACGAGATGAAGTCTGTCTACTCTGCCGCTCCCCAAGGAACTGTTCTCTCGGGCATGCCTGGCAACAACCCTTACATGACACCGCACTCGCCTGCTCCGTTTGCCAATCGCAGCTCAACCATGATGCATCAGCAGGACCCCATGATGCAGTCTAGAAGACAGTCTTCTATTGTGGATTTCCAGGGTCGCCAGTCTCCCTATCAAGACTTCCCTCAAGCTCGCCCCAGCATGATGAACGTCCGTAGCCAGTCCAACCTGTCTCACATTGGCGGCAACAGAGCCTCGTCTGCCATTGGCTACGTCGGCGGCCATCGCCCCCCGATGGCTAGCGACGCCTCACTGGCCAACGTCAACATTGACTTTAGACAAAACAGCGGCGCGACTTCGGACGGCTCTATCATTGAGTCGATTCAGGCTGTCCTCCGTGAGGTTGATCTCGACACTATTACCAAGAAACAGGTACGCGCTCTCGTGGAGCAGCGTCTGCAGACTGAGCTGGTTGGTGAGCGTCGGACATTCCTTGACCGACAGATTGATCGTGAATTGGAGACGATGTAAAATTGTCGATATGGGTTTCATGCATGGAAGCAAAGTTTGGATTTAGGAGCACGAGGAGTCTGTCATTTGCACTTTGGCCTCTTTTTCATGTGCACATTTTGGTAATATAAAATCTTTTCGCTTAATAATGTTTCGGGGAGTAATGTAATACTCCTGTTCTAGATACAATCCTTTGGTTACTGTATCATTTTTTTGGATATTGTTTTGTGCGAACGGTTTCAAGAAAGCAAACCGACACGGCAGAATTTCTTGCAATACAAGTCACATTCCTTTTTACATGCATTATGTTTCCTGGCTACATCATGACTCACAGCCAAGAATCAGCAAACCAATCTATTATATTTGTAGAGTAAGTCGCATTGTTGGAAGAAGCACTGCTCAGCGCTCCCTACTTGTTTTCACGTCACTTCAAAAGGCAAATATAAAGATCCAGTTGTTGTATTCTTGAATTTACCATTTTTTATAAATTTACTTGATATTTTATGTATATATTCTTGGCCAGCAGCCAACAGCAATGCAAGCCTATGTGTCAATCTTACCAACACCTTTGAGCCGCAAGTAGACGTCTGTGCCCCAGCCGTAGAGACTCTGCAGCGCGATGCCGCCGCCAAAGTACTCGGCGTAGGCGCGGCTCAGAGGTAACCCATAGCCTAGCCCAGCAATGGAGCTGCCGCCGCTGCTGGCGGTGGCAATGGCTGAGAGGCCATCGCCGCCCGAAGGGCTGGTGTACTCTTGGTCGTCGGAGAAGGTGGTGAATGAGTAGGACCAGATGTCGGGGAGGACGTCGGTGGGGATGCCGCCGCCGCGGTCACGGATGCGAATGGTGACGCCGGGGGTGTTGTCGTCGAGGGGCAGAATGGCGCTGCTGCGGAAGCGGCCGGCCTCATGCTCGGCGGCGGGGATGCTGGGGATGGTCTCGGGTGGCTGGTGCTTGAAGGCGGGCTCGGGCGCAATGGTGACGACAATGGGCTCGCGGGTCTTACTTTCGACGGTGGCGCGAAAGGCGTTTTTCAGCAGCTCCGTGACAATGTACTCGAGGTGCATAGGAACAAAGGCGAGAGTGGTGTCGGGCTCGCCGTCGACGACGAGCTCGGGGCGGATGCCGTAGCGCAGCTCGCAGATGTCGGCGACGAAGCCGGCGCAGGACTCAATAGTGAGCGCTGGGCGGAGGGCGGTGTCGATGACGCCAATGTATGAAGGGTGGTCTGGGCAGGGGGTCGGGCTGGCGTCGGGGTCAAAGTGCTCCTGGCTGCTAAAGTGCAGGGCAATGTGCTGCTCGGCGACGAGGCGGGTGCCGATGCGGGCGCGCAGGTGGCTGTCGAGGAAGGCGGTGACTTCGCGGGGGGAGATGTAGCGGCGACACTCAAGGAAGCCCTTGGCGAGGATGGGGATGGTGTCGGTGTGGGTGGCGACGAGCTCGGCAAGGACGTGGGTGAAGCGGACCTCGTCGTCGGGCGTGGTGATGGCGCGGCCCTCGACGGCGGCCTTCCAGTAGGGCAGGAGGATGGACAGCGAGTGCAGGTAGTTGTTGTATATGCGCGAGATGTTGGGGTTGGAGACGACAATGAAGGGCAGATTGCGCAGCGCCTGGATGCGGTGCGCGAGGCGGATCGGGAGGAGCGAGAGGGTAAAGTTGGCCGAGGAGAGGAGGGAGCGTTCGGAGAGAGGAGGGCGGCCGTGTCTGGAGGAGGAAGATGATTAGCTACGAGAATGTCTTTCAAGTCGCGCGCAAGACGACGCAAGACGACTGCGGAGGCGGTCGTTCTTACTTGACGAGATCGGCCAAACTCAGCGGATGCTGCGTTTGACGAGCTAATGTGGCAATGTCGGCGTCGGCGACCTTGTCGACCGAGGCGCCCGAGGTGGAAAAGAGGCGCGGCCGACGACGGCATGATGATGTGCTGCTGTGTGTGGCGGTCCGGCGGCATGCAAACCGGGCGGAAATAGTTACTCGCGCTGCCATGGCAGCATGGTGCGATCCGAATCTCCCGCCGGGTGTGAGGCTAGAACTGTGCAGCTGTGTCGATCGGTTGCCCTTGCTTGCAGCAGGCGTTTGCGATTCAAGGTTGAAATATGATGGCCAGTAGAGGGGGAGACAAAGAATTGGCCAGTTCGCTATGTAATGCTTGGTCTATTGTTGGCTGGAACACAGTCGTGTCTATGCAATTTTCGAAGTTGAGGGGTTGGATGCGACAATGGGTGATACAAGGGCGGGTAAGGATGCGGATGTTGGGCATTTGGAGGCGGGCCGCTGTGTTGTGTGCGGTGTGGCTGTTGTTGAGGAGGGTGAGTCGTGACATAATCCGGGGTGTGCCAGGATATGCCGCGTTGGGTGAGGCACGAGACCCGAGGCCGACTAAATGGGCCGCTGCCAGCCGCTGCAGCCCCATGTCTGGTCTTGCAGCGTCCTGCAAGTCGTTGTGGTTGTGTACACGACGAAAGTAATTGCTACGTAATTACATGTCTTTATATACTAGTATGTGTTTTTACTCATTTTTACTTGGCTTCTTGGAAAGTCAGTCTTCCAGGCCAAGTGCAGCTAGCATGTGTTTCCCCGCGTCAGATACTGGCTCCAGAAGTACACCTTGTATAGGTACCTAGCATCGGATAATCCCTGCAATCACGCATCCCGGTATGGCAACGTGTATAAGCAGACGGTAATTTGGTGAATTTATAACTTAGATCGGTCTATATCGTAAAGGACTCGCTGATAGCTCGCCATGCATCGACATAACTGCACGCGTCGCGCTAGGTCCACCCCGTTTACTGGGTGGTAGCGACACCATCGGGCTCGACAGCCTTGACGTGGGGGTGAGACTCGAGGGTCTGAATGGAGTCCTCCGGATAGCTGACACTATGCGTGAGGAGCAGCACATGGTTAGCGAATTCACTCTGCTTGAGTCGCATGGTAGAGGGTACTGCTCCCGGCATCCATCAGGGTGCGGGGAAATGGCATATGGCTGGGGATAGTACGTACGAGAAGCCCTTGATGATATCGTACTCGTGAATAATCTTGCCACCTTGCTCGATGCACTTGTCCTTCGTCCTGTGAGGGGGAAGATAAGCAATGCGCACTTTACGAACCGTAGCATATTTTTGGGGGGGGATAAGGCGCGCTGCTCACTCCTTGATCTGCTCCGGCGTGGACTCGTCCTTGAGGGTGACCTGGGTGCAAGAATGTTAGCAAGTTGGGTCGAAACGGTTCGCAAATCGGTTGGCCGTTGATGTTTTGGACTTGCAATATAGGTGGGCATTTTAACGGTGCGAAATGATGATGGGCGCAATTGATGTTGAGGAGAGAAAGCAATGGGTCGCGCCGTGATGATGTAGTAGGCGGGGGAGGGGTATGACGTGGGCCTCAGCTTAAGCCTCCAGGCTAGGACCATGGTTTTATGTCATGTCACGAACTGGTATGCACGCGTGCCTTGCTTCTGGCCGGCACTACAGGACAGGCATGGCGTCTCCGTTAACTAAAATTGTGGCTCTTTCGCCAACGTTATCTGTGCTCCTAAACAAAAGCGTTACAGGCACCCGGCCGTCACGTGGGGCATATTGTCGATGATGTTCTGTCTTTGGTTGGTGTGGCTACCCTAAAGCACAAGATATTTGAGGTTTTCGATGTGCGTAAGGAATATGGCCCATCTTTCGGCGTGCTTAAAGGGTATAATATAGAATCTGTCTTTTTGTTTCTCGTTCTGTAGCGGTTGTGATGCTTCTACCAGCGGCTATGTCCCTTGTTGCGCCATCAAATAGGGAGTGCTCGTCACTATGTGAGATCGCGCAAGTTTCAGCCGCAGCAGTATCGCGTGCACGATCCAAGACGGCACATAACTTGGTAATTCATGCGGATAAAAATAGAGACAACAAGCCACGGGGCAGATCTATCCGCCCGGTTCCCTGACCCGAGAATAGGAACCTGCTACAATCAACCACAACTCTATCGGAGACGCAGTACACGACAACTGACTACTACCTACCTAGGTATTTACGTTGCTTGTGTTGCTGACAATGCTAGGTAGGTGGCGCTTTGGCAGGGGTGGCAAGGTACCCGGCACTAGTCGTATTCGTAGCCGGTTCTGCATCCCTACGCGATTACGACGCGATCTGCTAGACTGATTACCACTGCTTTGGGCCGGTTAGCCCCGTGTTGGATTTTGCGCCCAGCTCGACTAATAAAATACAAAAAAGTAAATTACGAGACATGGATGGAACGGCTGGTCCGGCTTCCAGCGCGCAATGGGCTCACAGCAGGCAGTCAATCAGGCGATGCTGCGAGAACCGCGTTGCTTGCGATTCAAGGCGAGCAAAATTATGGAAGAAAATCAAGCAGAATCCGTGCATGTTCCGATTGTTTGCTCCCACATGCACATCGTCATGTAAATAACTACCTAGTCAACGTCAGGGATCTAGAAGCGTTGACCCCCTCACCCTCCAAAATTTTCCCATTGAAATATTTTACTGTCAAGTTGCATTGCCTACGCTATCTTTGGTCACTTTCCGTCTCAAGCCCCCCACCCTGAAATGATTAGTACCAGAAAATTACGGATAGACGTCTCCCAAAAATCCTTCTGCGGCAGACTGCACAGCTAAATTACGGGACCGTCGGGCCGGAACTTGGCCCCCCCGGAGCGTGCTGGTTCCTCTCAAGACTAATTAAATCTCTTGTGACCGGGGCTCCCAAGGTGCAAAAACACCAATTGACTACCCCTACCCTGCCCTCCTCCCTGCTTCACTCCTTCCTCTTCATCCCCTCCCTCTGACCTGAGCCTCCCCAACTTTTGGCCCACGACCCCTCGTCCGTCGTCGCCCAGATTGCAGAGTCAATCACAACAGGCAGAGACCTTGTTTTTTCTTCCTTCACCTGCTGTTATCGTCGCTAAAAGTATACTTGTTGGCTCTTCCTGGCCACCCGTCGTTACAATGGCTGCCGCCGTCAACTCCTCGTCTGCCTTCAGCTCTGTGCTTGCTACCTCCAAGTTCACTGCTGCTGGCCTTCCTCCACAAATAGACTATGTCATTGACACAATCACCTCTGCTAGTCCATGGACTCTGCTCCTGACGCTCTTGGCCATGTGCGTCGTCTACGACCAGAGTATGTGCTCCCGCGACACCTCTGCACCGTGACAAACAGAGACGCGCCTCTAACACGCATCAACAGTTTCATACTTCCTTAACAAGGGTAGTATCGCCGGCCCTTTGTTCAAGACACCCTTCATCGGTCCCTTCCTCGAGTCCATGGACCCCAAGTTTGAGGAATACCATGCCAAGTGGCTCAGCGGTCCCCTCAGCTGCGTCTCCGTCTTCCACAAGTATGCTCGTCCCATCCCCATACCGAGGCCTAGCAATCCCCTGACCCATTGCCTCCTAGGTTCGTCGTCATTGCCTCCACCAGAGATCTCGCCCGCAAAGTCCTCAACTCGCCTGCATACGTCAAGCCTTGCGTCGTCGATGTCGCTCACAAGCTGCTCGGACACGACAACTGGGTCTTCCTTGACGGCAAGGCCCACGTCGACTTCCGCAAGGGTCTCAACGGTCTCTTCACCCGCAAGGCTCTCGAGCTCTACCTGCCCGGCCAGGAGGAGGTCTACAAGACCTACTTTGAGCGCTTCGTCAATGTTACCAAGAAGGCCGGCGGCAAGCCCGTCCCCTTTATGCCCGAGTTCCGCGAGCTCATGTGCGCCGTCTCTTGCCGCACTTTTGTCGGCCACTACATCAGCGACGAGGCTGTCAAGAAGATTGCCGACGACTACTATCTCATCACTGCCGCCCTCGAGCTTGTCAACTTCCCAATCATCATCCCATACACCAAGACTTGGTACGGTAAGAAGGCTGCCGACATGGTCCTCGCCGAGTTCGCCAAGTGTGCTGCCAAGAGCAAGGTCCGTATGGCCGCTGGTGGTGATGTTACGTGCATCATGGACGCCTGGATCATTCAGATGATCAAGTCTGACCGCTGGCGCGAGGCCCAGGAAAAGGGCGAGGATGCTGGCGAGAAGCCCTCTCCCATTCTCCGAATGTTTGGCGACTATGAGATCTCACAGACCATCTTCACCTTCCTGTTTGCTTCTCAGGATGCCACCAGCAGCGCCGCCACCTGGCTGTTCCAGCTTACTGCCCAGCGTCCCGATGTCCTAGACCGCATTCGTGAGGAAAACCTCAAGGTTCGCAACGGTGACCCCAACGCCGACCTCACCATGGACCAGCTCGAGTCTCTGACATACACCCGCGCTGTCGTTCGTGAGCTCCTGCGCTACCGCCCTCCTGTGCTCATGGTTCCCTACCTTGTCAAGAAAGCGTTTCCCATTACCGAGACCTACACTGTCCCCAAGGGATCTATGCTGATTCCCACCACATACCTGGCTCTGCACGACCCCGAGGTGTACGAAAACCCCGACCAATTCGACCCTGATCGCTACTACATTGGCGATGCTGAGGAGAAGGGCGCCAAGAACTACCTCGTATTCGGCACTGGTCCTCACTACTGCCTTGGCCAGGTCTACGCCCAGCTGAACCTTGCCCTGATGGTTGGAAAGGCTTCTGTGCAGCTAGACTGGACTCATCACGCCACCCCCCTGTCTGAGGAGATTAAAGTGTTTGCCACCATTTTTCCCAAGGTATGCTATACATATGTCGATACAGCGCAAATACCATGTACTAATTTGTGTGTCAGGACGACTGCCCCCTCACCTTCGAGAAGCGACAGTAAAAAGGTATAATCGATTAGGATCTTTTTTTTTGGCGTTGGTGTATTTTCGGCTCTTTTAATCTTCGACCCTGAAACAATCGGGCGGGATAGACACTTGCCTGCACGTTAGACATGTTTCTATGGTAATACTTGTGGAGGATGGGGGCGATTCATGATGCAGATTGCTTCTGGTTTGGATATAGATATGGTCGCCGTGAGCAGTGTGGCGCTGACTGCTTCCACAGTTGCCGAACAACCTTAATAATGATTTCAAGCATTGTACATATTTCATTATAGAAATTCACGGCCATGGCCAAATACTTCGAAAGCTGTAGCTAATGCTTTTCATGTACTGTCAGGGTGCAACCGATGCTTATGGTTATCTACTGCCAATCGACCGTACGGTCTTGTAAATGTATTTTTGTGGGAAATGAATTGAGTTCTAAGGGGAACTGAGATTGAGAAATTGAGAAACTGATGGCAGTTTTGCAAGCCGTGCTAGATGTGGTGATGCCGATACTTATGTACTTGCAGTCAGACCGATGAAGAGCCCGTGAAGCTTCCCCAGCGTTGGACCCTCACTTCCAGTCAGTGCCTATCCAGCAAGCAAGCGCCCTTGGCTCCTACATCAGCCCTCCTCTGACGCCGAACAATAGCAGCCAGATTGACAATCCGAGACTCCGATACCACCCGCCAGAAAATACATACGCATTCTTTAAAACATATAATGGTGTGCAAAAGAGCCGTCTCCTTTGCCGTGCGCTCGACGGCTGCCAATCGTCCCGCGCCCCGGCACGCAGCCTCGGGCCAGCGATGTGTAGCCGCCGCTGCCGTGTCTGGCCCCCGCACATTCACCAATGCCATTTGCACGAGAGTTTCCGTCGCCTCCTCGGCTGCCCCTTGTCGTGGCCCGCTGCTGCAGCTGCCGTCGTTGTCGTCGTTGCTGTCACCGTCTACCGCGCGGTGGTACTCTGCCGATCCGTCGCCGACCAAGCTCTGGAGCTTTGACGAGATTCAGAAGCAGCTACAGACCAATGAGGATAAGAATGTGATTTTTGTCGGTCAGTCTCCCTTTGTATCCTCCCCCCCCCGCAAATCCGGAGAGGAAAGTAGAAAGAAAAAAGCTCATGGAGAAAAATGTACTTTTGCCCCCCCCAGCAGACGTTCGCGAACCAGTCGAGCTTCTCGAAACGGGCAAGATTCCCGGCGCCATCAACATTCCCATGACGACGGCCGTGCAGAGCCTGCACGTGCCCGAGGCGGAATTCAAGGACATGCACGGGTTCGCGCGCCCGGGCAAGGGCAAGACGCTCGTGTTTTACTGCAAGGCTGGCATTCGCGCCAAGTCGGCGGCCGGGCTGGCGCTGCACGCAGGGTGGACGAGCGTCGGCGAGTACAGGGGCTCGTGGCTGGACTGGGCGGAACGCAATGGGCCGGTGGAAAAGGTGGGTGGCGGCGGCGGCAAGTGATGGCTTTCAAAGCCTGTGATACGAGGAAGCAATCATTGTACGTAATAACTAGGTAATGGACGTGTACAGCTGGGATATGTCCATGATCACAACGTGCAGCACAAGAATAATAGCGGATATGGTATCCATAGTTATTGCAAAGGTACGTTCATGAACAGACTACCGAGAAGATTAAACGCCTATGCTCTCAGCCGTCTCTACTTTACACAAAGCATCCGTTTCCCAAACTTAAAAGAGGAAGAAGAGCTTCTCGCCGCCGCCGGCATCCTCACCACCGCCCTCTGCCGGCTTCTTGGCAACGGGGCTGCCGTGCGCAAAGAAGAGAATTTTAATGGCCAGCGAGAGGCCAAAGTGAAGGGCCACGACAATGATGAGCAGCACCTTGCTCGTCTGGCGGTCGGTGGCGCTCAGCACCGGGTACAGGTTGCGCAGCAAGAAGGCGACCGACACGCCGAAGCCGACGGCGACAAACGTCCAGTTGAGGATCGAAATGGGCGACCAGCTGATGCAGGCCACGGGGATCCAGATGAGGTTCGAGTAGCCGTACAGGGCCCAGCACTCGAGCAGGTTGGCCGACTCGCTGCCAAAGTAGCGCAGCGCGAGGAAGAGCACAATGGGGATGACGAGAGTGTATCCATAGACTAGACCAGCGGCGCCTACATGAGTTGTCAAGTGTTAGGAACAATCTGGTCTGCCGGCTGTGGAGAGCAACATAGTAGATTTGTGATAGGACAAGGAAGAACGTACCGCTGAGAAGACGAAAGTCATACGCAAAGGGCACCGTGCCCCGCGTCGCCAGCCACTGGCTGATGCTGCCGCCCAGGAATAGGATCAGCACCACCGTCGTGGCGATCCAGAACGGACCGTACAGGTCGGGATTGCCGTCGAGGACGTCGAGAAAGTTGTCGCGGGGGAAGAGGGCCGCCCAGCAGCGCGACAGCACCGCCGACGTGTCCACGTCGAAGAATTGCGCGTAAAACGACATGGACCACAGGAAGCGCTTCTGCGACGACGACGACGACGACGCCGTCACGGGCAGCGGCAGGCCCGAGGAGCCGCTGGCCTTGCCGCGCCCGCCGCGCGCGCCCTCCTGGAACGTCGAGTTGTGAAATTCGAGGCCGTCTTCTTGCAGGTCGGTGTGGCCGAGGTCGCCCTTTTTGTCGTTCCAAGATCACGCCGTTAGCGTAAAATTTCCCGAGAATTACACAGCGCAAGAGTCGCAGATGATTTCGAGGAACAAAGAGAGCTCTTGCGCGACAGCGTTTTCGTTCTCCTGTACCCGCATGATCGTCTCGCCCTTGCTCCTCGCGACACGTACCTCATCGTCCACGTCGACCACGGCGTCATAGCCGGAACCCGACATTTTTCCAAGATTTTATAAAAAGTAAACCACGAATGCAGAGTAAGTCGCCTCTCGGACTCAATCGTCGTTTGAAACTGTGGGAGATTGAGATTTGAGTTGCTGCAATGGAAACGTGCCTAGCGGCGGCCTTGCAGGTGTACAGTGGGAGAGCTAGCTGGGGACAGCTGTCGTTGCTCCAGGAAATACCTAAAGAGCTGGCGTCACCCAACAGGCCCGACGTTTAACCGTTCTATGGTATGTACGAAAAGAAAACGGGCGATCGCAAGTGCGATCCGAGGCGTATTCCGCGACGGCAATTACAGTTAGGTAGTGGTTTCTGAATTACATTCATCATTTCACACATCGTCTGCAGTTTCGCCATCGCTCGCCTGCAATATCACTGTACATCACACCTCCCAACAATTGCCCATTTTTTAAAGTTTATTTTTTTCTTTTAGAGTTCATTGGCATCGTCTAGAATGCATTGCCTGAGCAAAGGATGCTACCGTAGGAAGAACAAGGAAAAAGTAATTTCGCGAACCCGGGAAGCATCTCTTATCCTCGCCAAATTCGTCAGAATGCCAGAATCCACCCAAGACGCCCAACATCCACACAAATGGATTGCCACAACGCATCGTCTATTTGAGCTTCTTCTTGGGGCGGAGCTGGTTGGTGTGGCCGCACTTGCGCTTGCGGCAGTTGGTGGCGCGGGGAGGGAGACGAGCCTGTTGTACCGTGGGTTAGCATGCTGCCCGTCACTTGTGTGTCAAGTATTGAAGCGGGGTGGCATCGGAGTTGTCGACATACGTAGCACTTGCGGCAGATCATCTTCTCGCAGTTGAACTTGGAGGCGAGAGCCTTCAGGGAGGGCTCAATAATACCACCACGGAGGCGGAGGACCAGGTGGAGAGTGGACTCCTGTTAAACGCATATTCAGTCAGCCAAAAAACCCATTCTCGCCACATGTTTCGTGCCGTCTGGAACGTTGCGCCGTCCAACAATTCCAATCGTTGATCAGGATTTCGATATGTCTCTGTTGTCGGAGCCGTCGCGGTCGGAAGAGAATGATAACGAACCTTCTGGATGTTGTAGTCGGACAGGGTACGGCCATCCTCGAGCTGCTTGCCAGCAAAGATCAGACGCTGCTGGTCAGGGGGGATGCCCTCCTTGTCCTGAATCTTGGACTTGACATTGTCGATGGTGTCCGAGGACTCGACCTCAAGGGTGATGGTCTTGCCCGTCAGGGTCTTCACGAAACTACAGTTGGAACTCTGGTCAGTATTTCCATGGTCAAGGTGCAATCGATTCGGAATTCCGGCTCGGATCTCTCGGTTCGAAAGGGCGCTGGTCGACGGGAATCGAGGCAAAAAGGCTTACATCTGCACTGTTGGATTGTTAGCATCGCACGATCATTCAGTTTTCAATCGCGCAGCACTTGACTTACTCTTTACTGATTTCAGTGACGCTGACGATGTGAAGTTTCGGAGACTCAAACTGCGCGTGTTCTTTGGTGGGGCTCAAAGGCGCAAATACTCAAAAACCCTAGGTTAGCCCAGACCTCACGTGACAAATTTGTTTTTACCGAACTAGCAAATGTGTGCTCCCCACATTTTCGCTCGCCTCCGGGCCACGGCCCGACAGTTGCTAACTTGACCCATCATCGGAGTAAACGGTCCCAATTTAGGGACGCATACACGGGCATTACGCTCGCCATCCAAGTCAATGAGATCTCTTTAGATGTTCTTGATTAATATTCCTATTTAAATGCCTGAGTCAACAAGGGGTATATTTCGGGTTTACACATGCTAGTTCTACGAGAAAACAAAAGCCGCTTATTTGTTTCCTGCAGCTTTTTGCCACGCCACAATAGCTTGCTCGAGCATGTACACGGCTCGCACCGTGGTCTCCAGTGAGACTTCGGCTTCCGAGCCTGCATGACCGTTGATTAGTGCTATTCGGCAGTGATTGGCACTTTTGATAGGTGCTTATTCGAGGTCCTTACCGAGAGCATTGTAGAAAAGTTTCGCGGTCGGCGGGAGGTCGTCGACCTTTCGGTATGCTTCGTATATGAATTTGTTGGGAATCTCGGTACCTGGCATTCCGACAGCACTTTGCAGCACTGTGCGCGCCATGTCACCCACCTCTTCGGCTGTTGGCTCTGCACGAACAAAATCAGGTACTGGTTCCGGCTCTGTTGGGAAGAATTCTGTGACTGGGTTTGTATCTGCATGGAGAATAAGCGGCATGTCCTCATCTCAAGCAAGGACAACTTACTCTTCTTTTCCGGAAAACTTGCGATGTGACAGAAATAGGCTTCCAGATCGTCGTCCGCCATGCTAGCTACGTCATTTGGCGTCACTTCGTCAAATGTTCGTGGTTTGTCTGGGTTTGACTGGCCTCTAGCAGACTGCCAGCTATTCCAATCGAATGATGGCAGAGTCAAGCCTTCATCGGACACAGTTAGTGGGCTTCCACCGCTAAAAGGGAAGCATAGTTTCGTAGCGACAATGAGCAACGCGATAAGCCTGATCTCCGGATTGTGAAGAGGAAATACTCGGGTACTTTGCACCGGTAGATGAAAACGATAGCCTAGGACATCGCAGATACGCCGTACGGCAATGATTGATTCAACTGCTACAGGTTAGCAAAGGCTTGTGGCGAAGTGGTAGAATGGCAGACCTGGTAGCGCTAGTCGCTTGGCGTATTGAAACAACATTGGCATGTAATTAAGATCAGGGAATGTCATTTTGTAGTTGAGATAGTAAGAGCAGGCCAAGTCCATGACTGCTGAGTATACTTGGCCACCCTCTAGGGGTGATCGTATGGGTGTCTTGAATGCCTTGATGTAAGTAGATGGCATTCGGTCTTGCATCTCGGTGGGCAATTGCTGGAACTAAACTCATGGTTAGTCATTGTCCGTTTACGTCATCTGCACTACTCGGTCCAGTGTTCAAAACATACAGCATGTCTAAACGGGAAATTGAGATCATTTGCCCACTTCATCAGCTCGCCGAGGCGCGTTGGTATCCTCAAGAGATAACAGCCAAGGTAGCACAGTGCCAGAGTGTCACCCATACTCGGTATCGGCCAGCTAAGCCCACGCTCAGAGCTCCAGTCTTGCGATTTGGACCGCGAAGACCACAGTTGCGTAGATTCGACAACGGTCGGCTGGGAGCTGAAAATCTCCAAGACTTCTTCCGAAGCTGCACCTGAAGCAGCGCCCTGCCCCAGAGCTGTCGCGCCGCGAATGCGCAAATCCCACAAGTCGCGGACGACAGTCTCCAGTTCTTCCCTGTGTCCCCTTTCCCTTATAAGCCATGATAACTGCTTGCGCAGCAGGAGCTGGAGTGCCTCGAGATACAAAAGTCTGCCAGCTTCGCCCGTAAGCTGTCGTCTTTCCTTTTGCCTTACTGCCTTTTGCTTTTTGGAAACCGTTCCCATCATACCAGCCTCCGCCTCTTCGCCAAGATCAAATTGTATGAATCCCTAATGCAGAAAATCATAATCAGGCGTTGTGCAGCCTAGAGAGACAGATTGGTGGGACATACCTCGATCTGGTGGCCGCGGGAGCAGTATCGCATACCATCCTGGAGGTAGTATCTCTGGCTTCCGCATTCAGGGCACCTTTCGCCTCGCGGCATACGCCGCAAATTGTGAGATTCACTCATATTGATGATGTAACAGACAGGATTCGCTGCATTGATGGAACAGTGCAATGACACTGAGGCCGTAGCTATTTGATAGCAGTTGCGTGCTCAATGACCTAGCATTTTCGCCATCCAAATCATTCATGCAAACACGATCATGCGAACTCTGTTATAATGGGTGCTGGGCCTTTTAGTATAACCAAGCAAGCGTTTTTTGATAAGTGAACAGAGGATGCAAACGAGAGGTTTGGCCCCCGGCCTGTCAGGGTGCAGGATTTTGAGAGTGGGACCTAGCAGTTGGGTGAACGTCGCAAAGTATCATGCAAAAAAGGCAGATTGGCAAGAATTTTTGAAACAAAAACACGGCATATATAAACGAGTATTTTGTCACATGACAAAGACAGAATTGAAAGATAGTTTCAGTTGTGGTATGTAGATTGCCAAAGTGCGCACTTTGCATCACAGTGCAAAAGTCACGGCAAGTTCAGCAGTTGAGGATATTTGTTTTCGTCTCACTCTCCACAATGAACAGCCATTGAGAAGTCATAGTCATATCGGTATAAGAAACAGACATTCAAATCCCATAGTCTAACATTTGTAGATGTCGAAATCTAAAACATAGCAGCATGAATCATATCCCGACTATGGAAAGCTTTCTTCAACGCAACAAGCCCAGCACAGCGCCCGAAGCAGCTGTCGGGCAAACAGCAACTAACAACGCTTTTCATTAAACAGTCCTCGTCAATGTAGAGGGAGTTGCAAGTCCCTCGAGCAGCTGGCGGCTGTGCATCGGAGCCGAAGCGAGGCGCTTACGCACCCTTGGGGGCCTCCTTGGCTTCAACGGCAGCCTGTTCGCCCATAGAGGTGAGGATGATGACGTCTTGATAAAAATGTGTTAGATGCATATGCCGTCAGGAGAGAGGAATAGTTGTAGATGTTAATAGCTTACTGGTGTCCTTCTCATCCTCGACGAAGAGCTTCTTGATCTTGTCACCGATTTCACCGTCGGGCATCTTGACATCATCCTTGGTGTCACCGTCGTCGTTCATGAGGGAGAGGAAACCGTCGTCGGAGATGTCAAGCTAGTGACTTGGGTCAGAAAAATGGCAAGAATGGGAGAGACAGCGAATCGAGGGCGCAGCGGGAGGAGCCGAGGTAACTTACGAGCTGGTACTCACGACGAGAGACGTTGGGGACGTCCATGTTGTGGGTAGAGGGGGAGAGATCTTCATACTTCTTGCCAGTGAAGATGTCGGTGGCGACGAGATGGACCTTGGCGTGACCGTGCTTGCCAGTCTTGGAGGTGGACATGTCGATAATCTTGCAAGGGCGGGCCTTGATCACGACGAAACCGTTCTTACGCAGAGCAGAGCACTGCATAGGAAAGGTGAGAGACGCACCGGCATCGGCGGACTCGAAGGTGACATCGTGCTGCCAGAAAGAGACGAGGTTAGCTACGGGAGCGATGGAGGACAGCCAAGGCAAGGCGCGAAGAGCCACAAGTTCGGCTTTGAGAAGGATGGTAGTGGTGTTGAGGGCGACAGGCGAGGGGCACGAGGCGAGGTGCGGGGTGATGCGAGGCAGCGGTTGCGACGGCGCGCAGGACTGAGAGCTCGCGGGGCGGGCATAGAGCAGCATCTTACCTCCTCAGACATGATGATTGATTGCGCGAGAAGAAGGCGTGAAGACGGGGGAAGCGAAAAATTGGTGAGAAAGAAAGTTGTTGTGCACCAGAAGGAGAGAGGTGGAGGAGCTGGGTGGAGGAAAAATAGACTAATAAGGGTACAATAATAGCAGGTGGGAGGAGGCCTGGTGCAAGTCTGGTGGCGCGACGAAAAAAGCTTGCGGATTTTTCTGAGTATTTTTCCTGCCCTGTGTGATTGGGCAGATTTGTGAATTGCGTCCACAAGCTGGTCAAGGCCAGAGACTGGTTGCTGGAGAGGATGCCCCGCAGTCCGGCCCTACTGTCTGCCATCCAACCACTGTACTCGGGTGCCAGAGGTGGCAGCGAGGAGCCGTTTGCCCGCAAAAGCTGCCGCCTCAGCACCATTCAGCAACCACGAGCGCTGTCGGCCCGTTGCCACTTGGCACCAACATGCCCTGTAGGCTGTAGTAAACCACCACCACCTCTTGCGCTTTGGCTGCCCAGGGCCGCCGTCGCTGCGGGGCATAGTACCGTCCCGTTTGGGCAAAGTCCCCTCTCCTGCTCCTGGCCCAACCAAGCTCGGCAAGATGCGCTCGTTAAGTATTATTAGTCTACGTACTCCATAACTAACTGCTGCGCAGCTCCACGACATGTACGCCATAACATCACCTACATACAAACGTCGTCTCGTGCCCAGCTGCCAATTTCTCATCTGCACCAATCGCCCTCCAATCGCCCGCACCGGGCATTCTTCGTAGAGAAACATCTTCACAGAGCCACTGTCGTCGGCATAATCGATTTGCCTCCCTTCTGCGCAGCCTCCATGATTACCTCGCGACGTTCCATCCCTTTCTAATAAACGGCAATGTGGCTTGACCGGCTTGCTGGCCAGGCCAGCGGCTCTGGCTCATCCACACCCCAATCCGCCTCACGGTCCTTTTCGCCACTGCCGCGACGAGCATCGAGCAATCTCAGTCCGTATGTCACGTCACAGCGCCAAGGCCAATCGCCTAGAGGCTCGTCGCTTTCGCTCGTATCTTCCGAGTCCTCCGTCTCGCTGCTGGCCTCGTCGAGGCGGCCCAATGGCTCAGGCTTGAAACAATACTCAGGGCCCGTTGCGCATCCCACAGACTCAATAGAAATCTTGGAGAAGCTACTTGGAAAGGCCTCTAACTCGGCGCTGGCAGTTGATTCAGACATTCTCGACTCCGACCTCAACCTTGATTTTGACTTTGGTGGCATGTCTCTGAAAGAGCTCCTAACGTCACAAGACGACGCAGATGCACAGCCTCGAATATCAGCGTCCCATGAACTCTCAGATTGTATGTATCGAGCCCTTCGTTGCCGCTTCCTTGGCGCTGACACCTGTACAGACGCAAGCGACCAGGCCAAGTTCGAGGACCTGCATCGTTCAATAACTGCGTGTGATGATATACTCAGCTCCGTCGAAACGAACCTCACAAGCTTCCGCAACGACCTGGCCTCTGTGGCTTCAGATATCGAATGTTTGCAAGATCGTTCGACAGCCTTGAATAAGAGGCTAGAGAACCGAAAAGAGGTAGAAAAAGCTCTCAGTCCCTTGGTCGAAGAGCTCAGCTTGTCGCCCGAGATTATTACCAAGATCACTACTGGTCACGTCGATGAAACGTGGCCCAAGCTGCTCACAGAACTGGATCGACGGGCTACCGTGCATAAAAGGAAGACCAGCGAAAACCAGCAAAGCAAGGCAACTTCTGACCTTGGGCCGCTTCTAGAGAAGCTTGTGCAAAAGGTACGTTTGGTGCATCTTTACTACCTTAAAGGGGTAAAGTGCTAACAACACGTTCAAAGGCTGTTGAGCGTATTCGAGATTTTATCGTCGCTCAGATCAAGGCTCTGCGGTCGCCCAACATCAATGCCCAAATTATCCAACAACAAAATTTCCTCAAATTCAAAGAACTCTATACGTTTCTGCACAAGCACCACTCGCAACTTGCCGAGGAAATTGCACTGGCGTACATGAATACTATGCGCTGGTACTACTTGACTCAATTCACGCGATATGAAAAGGCACTTGGAAAAATCAGACTCCACGTACTCGACAAGAATGACACGTTAAGCCACGAAGAAACGACACGCATGGCCAGCGTATTGTCAGGTGCGCGAACGCCTGGACCACCACATGACGCCTTTAATATTGGACGCCGTATCGACATCATAAAAGCGAGCGAACAGCCTGCAATCTCCTCATTCCTGGCCGAAGAAGACAAGGCCACACACTACCTGGAAGTGCCATTCCGCAGCTTCAATCTCGCTTTGGTAGATAACGCGGCGGCGGAATATACATTCCTTGCCACGTATTTCTCACCCGCACTATCGTTTTCCCACATCTCCAAAAACTTCAACTATATATTCGAACCTACTTTCGAGCTTGGGCAAACGCTTTCCAAGACACTCATTGGCGATACCTACGACGCGCTGGGCGTTCTTCTCTGCATCCGACTGAACCAGTATTTTGCCTTTGAGTTGCAGCGCCGACGAGTACCAGCGGTGGACGGCTACGTCAATGCCACGACCATGCTACTGTGGCCACGGCTGCAGGTCATTATGGATCGGCACTGCGAATCGGTTCGACAGCTGACCAATTCGACGCCGGCCAAGGCGAGTAAGTCGGCAGCAGAACAAGCCAAGGTCTCTGCGGCACCGCATCAAGTGACACAGCGATTTGGACAGCTGCTGCACGGATTCCTTTCCCTAAGCACTGACGCAGGAGATGATGAGCCCGTGGCCACGAGTCTGCAACGTTTGCGCACCGATGTCGAAGGATTTCTGACGCGCTTTGGCAACTCCTTTGGAGCGGATAAGCGCAAGACAGCGCGCTTCATGTACAACAACTACTCGCTCATTCTCACCATCATTAGCGACACAACGGGGAAGCTGGCTGACGAGCAACAGCATCACTTTGAAGAGCTCAAGACGGCCTACCAGAATGGAGACTAAGGCAAGGGAATGAGATTGAAAGAGGGGGAAGATGAACAAAGGTGGAACTGGCACCCGTCTTGTGCTGCAAGATCTTTGAGCGATTACGCCACCTGCTATTTATATATACTTCTTTTCTTGAGCAAAACATGAGAGCGGCGTTGCGGATACCGCGACCAAGGCGTTAGATAGACGTGCTTCTTTAGAAGCTTTCTCCCACTTGATGAACACAAGTTGAGCATTCCACACACTTTTGATTTTTCATAATACATTTCTTGGTATATAGTACAAGCTTTTGTCTGCAGCTGCACTCTTTTCTAGTTGGACGTCAAGGCAACGGCACCCGCCGCAAAATTCTAGTAATGAAATACCTTTGCTGCCACAAGGCCTCTTTTCTCTTCTTCTTCTTCTTCTTCTCACCTAGCAAAAAAAGACACAATCGAGTCAATGGCGGCGGGGTTACGACGCATATAAAAAGCGACGAGACCAATAGCCACGGCCATGCTCAGAGCCTTGGCCGGGCGGCGATATGCCCACGCGACAGAGAGGAGCGAGTTGCGGAAGTCCAGCCACCGCAGCTCCTTGGCTTGCTTCTCGAAAAAAACCTCACCCTCCTGGAGCGTCTGGCCTGCGGCATACTCAGAATCGCGCGCGGTCCTGAGGGCGCTGGCGCGGGAGATGCGGCGCCAGGCGCGCAGGGTCTCGGGCGGGTGCTTGGCAAAGAGCACGGCGGAGCGGGCGAGGAGCTCGTCTAGGTCCATGTTGGCGGGGACGCGGCCGAGGATGACCTGGAGCAGGTCAGGCTCATCAATGTCGAGAATCTCGTCGCGGCGGTCGACGACGATTTGCGCAAAGACGTAGATGCTGAAGACGGGCTCGCGGGCGAGCAGCACGTCAAAGAGGCGGGCAATGTCGCGGTAGGCCTCAATGTTGTGGGCGTACATGGTCAGGGTGCCTGCGAGAGCGTAAAATGGCTCGACTGTGGCGACGTGCCGCAGGAGGGCCGGGTCCGCGGCGCCGAGAATGTCGGGGAGCAGGCGCAGCTGCGCCGTCGTGGGCCCGAGGTTGGGCAACATGAAGTCGCGGATGCGCAGCACGGAGAGGCGCGCGACGCAGGGGGCCGCCCACGCCGGCCGGAGCACGAGAAGTATCACCTGGCATATGTCGTGGTAGCCTTGAAAGTAGCACAGGTAGGGACATGTGCGCAGCACCTGCGATATTAGGGCTGAAAGCCGGCTTCGGTGCCGTTCCAGGTCGCTCTCGGAGAGGTCTGGTGATTGCGGGGCGCGCGCAAGAAAAGGGTTAGAGAAATTGGAAACATAGGCGAGCGGTAGGGTTCGTCGGATTTGTGTATAAAATGTTAATTACCATGTGGGTAGTAGACAAACGATCGGTTCACGTCCAGCTGAACCTGGTCTTCGTCACGGTGGCGAGGCAGCTCTTTCCAGCTGCCACCATCATCTTCGGACTTTGGGAACGGCTCATCGTTGGCATTTGTGCTCGGCGCAGGTAGTCCCAGTAAAATCGGCCCTAAAGAAGTTTTGCAGGTTGTAAGCAGTCGTACGTCAAGCTGAAGCAAGGTATGGCAAAAGGCGGAATGTAAGGGCGTACAAGCTAGCTGGCGTAGGTTGTCGGTCAGAAAGCCACCAGCGGATTCCGCGAGACGCTGCAGCTCGGGAATATCAGCCTCTACACAGGCGGCACGGATCTCGTTCTGCTTCTCCTGATTGACTTGGTCGACACTGTCTGACTCGGCAATCTTTTCGGGGGATATCGACATCGTCCGCTTCGTGTCGCTGGTATCCTGAAGCATGGTTTTTCACCTGGAGGCCAACAGCCCAGCCCACGTTTGGGGGGGAACCGGTGGCTGCCGAATGGGACCAAGGATGCGCTGTGTGACCAATTCGGCGCTAGGATGAGTTGCAGAAGGTACAGTAGACTTTCGACGCTTGGAGGATTAGGATGCGAATGCTTTGGTGTGCGGCCAGCGCGATGTGCAAGTCGTGTGTCGTGGAATTGATTGGACGTGAGCTGGCCACAGCTCTCCTGGTGCTTGCTTGAACTTGCTTGGTTGGAGCTTGGGTGGGGCCCGGAAACGTCACTGTCAGTGTTTCAGGGTTGGTTGTGCTCTGGCGGATTAGGTACCTCTGGGTACCTACCTAGGTAAGTACATTGCAGGGGCATCGTCGGGCCTAACGGGCCCTGACAAACCCGGCCCGGCTGCTCATGGTAGCCTGGTAGGTAGGCACCTTGGTACCTAGTAGAAAAGGTAAATTAGCGGGCTTTGGGACAAAGTACGTTACCTTGACAGGCCTGGCAGGTGGCAGCTTGGGCAAACAGCCACGATATCTAGCCATGTTGTCCGCCTCTGTCAAGCCCGGCAGAATGCAGTAACATTGTGCTGCCGTGCAATATGGTTTTTACCACATAATCAACCGGGTTAAATTTTCCTTGGTCTATATGTGGCAGCTAGGGGCATGTTTTAGGCTACGACTGGTTTGACCTTTGTCACCCTACATTAGTTGAACCGGCGGAAAAGACGCCAAACTGCTGGCCTGTTTAAATCTTTGCGTCGTGGAAGCCGTGTGCGTAAACAATGTACAGAGTAGGCTGCTGGAATATATGCTGCCAGCAGCCTACCTGCCTACCTTCCTACCAACAGTGGGTGGCAATATGTATTCGACCCCTGCCAGGTCACCACATAAGCCACCTTCCCGATTGGGATATTACCAGCACAACTAAAGACGCCACTTTAAAGTAGGGATATTACCCCTTTTTTCTAATTCTATTATCATCATTAATACCTTTGAGATACCTTAAGGTAAAGAGCTCTCGCTATAGACTTAAGCCTAGCTATATAAGCTATAGTCTATTAGCTAAGGTATAAAATAAATATATAAGTAGTATTTAGAGATCCCTCTTAGTATAACTAAATATACTCTCTAAAAGGAATTATAATATATTAATTATATTAGCCTATTATAGTCTAAGGTACTATAGAAGCTCACAGTACCCTAGAAAGACTATATCCTTTAATA